>WAAD01032508.1:28262-58355 GCA_013389945.1 Fregata magnificens | reverse complement strand
GGGGGGCAGCCATTGTGCCCCATACCTCCCTCTGCCCACTGAAGGGGGAGCGGAGGTGTCTCTGCTCCCTGGTGCGAGTGCCCTCTGGCAGGGACCATGTTTCCCTGCTGTGCTTGGGTGCTTGACACAGCACAGGGAAGCCACATCCACGATGCAGCTCTCTCGGGCACGACCTCAGCAGAAATGCAGTGTAAACAAGACGGCATTGTGCATTGCGCAGCTGCTGGGCTTGTAAATTGTCTGGTTCTCCAGAACTGTCCTATCTTCTCCGTCTTACAGATATAGGATTATATTCCCACAAGGTTAACAAGGGTTTGAGTCTTTGTCCTCCCCCTCCATCCTCTTTCAGTCTGGACTGCATCTCAAAATCATGTTTCCCCTTCTGGCAGAAAGTCCAGGTGGCATTTCAGCAGACTCGGTGAGTGCACTCTGCTATGTGGGGACACACCGTGAGCAGCTTTCCTCCATCAACAGTTTCACTGGGGCAACTTTCTCACTCTCCTTCAACTTGTCATTCTTGGATCTTCCCTCCCCTTGTGTACACATTTTGCAGATCATGAACATGCTTGTAGTTGCCTGTGGTTGCCCTGTTTTGACCCAATCCACATGTGCAAGGAGGGAAGCTTTCTTCTCCTGCTCACTGCACGTGGCATGGTACTACCATGTTCCTTTTTTTTTTCAGCCCAGTTATTTAGCCAAAAATGCTACTGACAAATGTGTTTATTTGCTTCTTCACTCCATCTTTTCTTCCCTGCCAGGTCCCCCAAATGACTTCGAGATTTGCCAGGTAGTTTCCAAACAAGTTTGATCAAATGGAAGTGGCTTCAAATGCTACAAATATAGCAATGGATTAAATGTGTCTGGAGCTGTTCCCTGGCACAGAACTGTTCTTGCGCATGTTATTCAACTCATTGTTCCCCACACTGTGTATTGGGAATGGTCATGGGCCTGACTCCTATATCATGTCCAGGAATTGCTGGGAGAGTGCTGGTCAGTGCAGGCCAAAATGGGGCAAGGGATCACCATCACCACTGGGCTGTGTAGATGACAGTGCACCCACAGCCATGGCTTTGTTTTCTAGGATGGATGTAACCGAGTGCAAATGCCTGCAAATCAAACAGAGATGAACAGCCAGATAGAAGACAGCCAGGAATCAACGCCAAGCCTTCTTCTTACACCAGAGAGCCCAGCCATGGGACACAACCCCATGACAAAACAGGTTTCATCAGCTGGGGAATGAGTTGGTAGTGACTGGCTGAACAGAGCCGATGCTCCAGGTTTGTGCGGATGGCCTGACCCAGGGCCATTTGCTTGTACACCACTGTTCATGGCTGCTTCAGAAAATGTGTGGGAAAGTGTTATTCCCAGGCCCTTACATCAAACGTAGAACTGATTTTGTGCTGGGCAAAGGAGCCACCTCATTGTCACCTCTATGACATGGTCTAGGGCCCAGTCGTGGTGCCTTTCAGAGGCAATAATGTAGCTGGTCCTGATTTAAATGGAAATAGCCTCTAATGGACTGTAACCCCACCATTGCCCGCAGCAGGAAGCGCCTGTGGTCCTTGAAGAAGTGTAACTCAAAGGAGCTGCACAAAGCTGGCAGAGGGATCCGAATAGGACTGTTTGAAGGTCTCCAAACTATAGGGGACATCCTGTAGGCAAAGCTGGGAACACAACAAGCCACCAGGTACAGCGGCGGAAGAGACAAGTACTCCTGCCTTTAACTCTTCCTCAGGTTTCCATGAGTTCATCTCTGGCTCTACAATCAGATTTCCAAAGTCCACATGGATTATTTCAGTTTTTGAGAACTTGGTTTCTGCAGGGTTTCAGGGAAGTCCCTTTTTGCTGAAGTGTGGTACATAGGTCTGCGATACACAGCAACACTTGTGAATTTATGTACATAATGTCACAAGTGAAGTCTGATGAAGGAAAGACCAATACTATGGCTCTGATGCAGCTATTGAGTATGACTACTATCTAGTTTTATGGCAAACCAGTTCATTAGCATTTAAATTGATTCTTAAATATTTTCCTAGAAATTCACAGCAATATAAGCCTTAAATCCAGGACTGGTAATGTTGTGATTTTTATGTCTAATTTTAGATTTAATTTTTAGTCCAACAGATCGCGACTACATGGCCATGCAATTTCAGATAGCTGCTTTAAAATGCACAGATTTGTGTTTTGCCTTTAATGAGTAAAAGAAAAAAAGAAAAAAAGGAAGTAGGCATTAGCCCATGTCCCTATACAAAACTGGTGGCAAATCCTGAAATTCTTGGACATAAATCCCTCGTGCATTCTAGTTACACAGCTTAGAAATTAAAAGCCCAGACAGAAGATATATCTTTTAAGCTGTGTACAGGATACAAAATATAAATCAAAAGGACCTGGACAATTCTGTGAGTTGAACGGCATAGACGTCAGTCAATGAACACCTATATTGTTCCGAACTTGGTGTAAAATACAACTGAAAAGGGTTGAATGGCCTCCGTCCAGCCTCTGTCCATACCTGATGGGATTCAGCCATCATGATGCTCTCTGTTTGACAGCACCTGCCCGACCACTGCCTCCGGTTGGAGAGGAGCAATGGTGGTGGCTTGCAGGGGGTAAGTCACGCTCACAATATATTGATGTTGATAGTGTATGTGGACATAAGCAATGCCCCTTGCCTGTCTCAGCTGTGTACTTCAGGCCATTAGTTTCTCTGCCAAATTTCACCACCCACCCCGGAAGCATTAAAAAAAAATGTTTAATGTGGGTACAAAAAGGCAAAACTCACCATAAGCCAAACTTGTGTGGCTTTTCAGTGACCTTTGTGATTGGGAGCATATTTTCTCTCTATTTATTTGATCCTGTTAGTTAATGTCACCCCGTGTCAATCCTTGTGAGTTTTGTGGCTTCAAGAGGTGGTTTTTTTCCAGCTGTGGTTTCCACGGCTGAGCACTCTGCTGCCACTTACCTCAGTCACGACTGAAATGGGAAATTCTTCAGAGACTGACAAGTTAACAAACGGACACTTTAGCAATATTGCATTGCTCATCTGCTTGAATCTGTATTTTAATTAGCTTGAGGAAGATACAGAGGCTGCTTTTTCAGGTGTGAGTTACTACAAGACCCTGGGGGAAAAGAAAGAAACTGGTTAAGGGAAGGAAGTGCTTGTGCTATTATGGCCACAGAAGGCTGACTTCACTCAGTCCTGCCCTGTTGACAAGTGCTGCTAATGTTGCATACGAAACATCCCTTTGCAGGCTTCTTTGGGAGCTCTGACGTGGGAACCATTTTAGATGATGAAATACCACAACACTGACAATCGCACATCTTCGGTATTGCATTAAAAATGAAAAAAGTTGCCTGAAAACATCCGTGTTGAGTATTAGTCAGTGAAGACATCTGACTTTGGTGTGAGAAAGGCTAGGTCAAGCTCTATGTGTTTCTTATCCATTTAACAAGCATTGCTGTAGGAAATCTAAGGGTAGAGAGAAATTACTGTCACAGAATTTTATTTTATTGAACTAAATCTTCAATACGAAGGGTGTGACCGCAATTTCTCTTTAACAATAAAAGTTTGATTATGAACTGAATGTCATCAGTTCAGCAGAGTGCGTTTCACTCAGTGCTAAATTCAATTCCTTGCCAGGAACATATTGCTGTTCATTAAAACATTAGGCTACTTACACTGGGTTTTGTACTGTATCAAAGGGGACACTGCGTAGCCGAGACATTCATGTTTCCTCTCCCACACTTCTTTGACAAGACTCACTGTAGTCATAAGAATCACAGTTAAAAAACTCAGAAAGTTATGTGAAAAGATGAGGTTAAATCAAAAGCTTACAAGCAAATCCTCCTGATGCCATTTGAATTCAGGGTTACATCCAGGTGTTCCAGATCGTTCAAATCAATCTATGACTCTGAGCCTTTGAAAAAGAGCTGATCCCAATAGGATTGTGAATTTTGCATCTTTGACTACCTATATGGTTTATTATAAAAGATAATGCATTTATTTCCATGAACCTAGCCCAAACCTCAGTACAGTCAACAGGAACCTCACCACTGACTTCAGTGGACTTTGAACCAAAACCTATCACATTACCAAACATGCCCCCCGCAAAAAAAAAAAAAAAAAAAAAAAAAAAAGAAATCAAATGAATGATAGGTTGTTCTGGCTCCAGAGAGCACAAGCACAAAGTGGCTTCACTTTTATGCTCACACTTCCACCTGACCTCCCAAACCTGTCTGTTTTGTGCATTTTGTGGAATGTCGTATTTCTTAAACTCTTTTTTATAGGTCTGCCATAGTAATAAAGTAAAAACAAAACCTGCAAATGCAGAGCTGTGCATAACTCCGACACCGTAATTCTGGGTGCTGTGCTCAGGGCTTCATGCAGACTGGTGCAGGGACCAAGAGGAGAGCTCCCTCCCTGGTTTTAATCAGGGTTGGATTAGGCCCTTCACTTTGAATATACCTTTGTCAAATGGTTCCCAAAATCAGGCAACTGAGCTTTTTTTTCAGTGCAAATGTTTCCCTCGTCCAGAGATGTCTGACACTGGTTGAAAGATGCTTCCCTTGCTCACAGCCCCAGGAGAGGCCTGGGATACAACTAAATGCGCCAGAAGGAAAACTCGCAGAGGTGCCTTTTACATCCCAACCTAAGATGAAGCAGATCCCTTGCTGAATATAGCCAGAAGGATTTGACCATAAAAGGACTGTTACTATCTACCTAAATGATCTTGCTAATATCTCTTTCTCTCAGTGACTACATCCTTTTATATCTTATATCGCTGGTGTACCAAATGCATAAACCTTTTCTCCTGATAGCCCATTAGGTATGCTTTTGAGGTACAACCTCAGTAATGACTCCCTTCCAATGTAATTGTATTTTAATTACACATTTAAGGCCAAATTCTTTCCTGGTCTATCCCAACTAAAACTCTTTGAAACCTTATTAATTTTAATTAAGTAGAAGTTGGTGCAAAATTTCTAGCTGCTGAATTTTGCATTAAAAATTTTAAATTAATTTAAACATGGTTTTAATTTCCATAAGCACTTTAATTAGTAGTGTGCTTCCTCATTTAGTTTTTCAGGGCAATAAAATGAAATATATGGAACATAAAGTTCTTTCCAACAGGTGATATTAGGACATAGCCCACCTTTAAATGCTTCCCATTTGCCACAGTTACCTGAGGGATGTTTGCTACAGGCCCTAACAGGACTTCTCTCTTATTAACACCGGTAGCAGTGGTACTCCATAAGGGATGGTAGAAAGTGCTTTCGAGTTCTTTTACTCAAGTATTTCTGTATGCTCAGTTCCGGAGGAGGGAGGGCCAGGCCCAGGGTCTATGCGGAAAGTCTTCGGAGATGGCATCAGGAAGCATACAGCAAGAGGATGACCTGTAGCTGGAGACAAATTGTCCCTTCGTAAGAGGCGGGACAAGGCTTATTTCACCAGCCAGCGTGGTACATGCATCACTGCAGCAGCAGCCTTGCTAACGAACTGCCCCATTGTCCAAGCAAAGGAAGACAGCCTGGAAACGGAGCAGGCAAGCCACTAGAAGGGACTCTGGTCACTGAGAGCTCAAAAAGCCAGTTGAAGTCTCCACGCGAGCATGGATTCAGCAGAGGGAAGAACTGAATCGATACATGGAGTTGGCCATGAAAGACAGTGAGAAAACATGGAAGTAAAACTTTTTACTGTGTCACCGAGCAAGGAGGACAAGAAGTGACCCGAGAGACACTATTTTCAAAATAATACTTGGAACAATTGAACCATTGGGAAAGTTATGTGAAGACTTGACCTGGACAGAATAAGACTGTAGAGGGATGCAGTAATTGTGCTCAAAACTGAGAATAAAAATAAGGGGCAACAGAGCCTTATGTTTCAGATGTAAGATCTCTGACACTATGCTATCTTTGGAGACATTATGGAGCCCCTAATTAAAAACAGAGTTGCTTGTGGGATTCCAGCCTGCAAGTGAAATTACTGAGAGAAACAGATCCAGCCCTGGAGAAATTAGCCAGCATCACAAAGAAGTCACTGCTGAGCGCTCAGACAACTATAACACATGTCACTGGGATTCCAAAGCTCTCAGGTGAGGAGAGGGTATTGCCCAGCAATGTCTCTGGCAATACACCAAGCAGGGCATGCTGTGCAGAGTACCACACAGATGTCTGTTTGCAAAACCTTTACAGCCCAGAAGGGAGGCTCCGGCAATTGCTATAACTTACTGCCCACATTGAGCACTGCAGGACGTGCCTGTCCTAACTCCCAGCATTTTTCTTAAATAGCCACCCAGTAGTTCCAGCAACGATCTGACATCGTTTATCCAACATACGCTGAACGTGTGGGAGATAGGCTTGCCTGAGCGGAGCCACAGAGCATATCCTCCGGCCAAGCATGAGTGCCCACAGCAAACGTTGTCAGACAGGGAAAACAGTGGAGAGGCAGCCCAGCCTGACCCCTGGAAAAAAAACTGGACAGGTCTGTTTGCTTTTAGTAACAGGAATGTATACAGCCACCACAGCTCGTTGCCCCAGCTCCACCGAGACAGGCTGCCTCGGAGCAGCTTCCTAGTTTTTGGGAACTATAGGTGCAAAGGGAGTGAGGTTGCAGTTTTTGATCTGGGAAAAATGGTGGTGAAATGTGATTTGAGCCTGAATAATGGAAGGAAAAGTCTGCCTTTGAGAAATTCCTGGGAGAGGAGTTAAAATATCAGGAAACAGAGCTGGTTCTGAGTAAGACAGAAGACAGATTACAGTCATGTTGGACATGATACACTGAGTAAAATAGTGTGCAAAAACAGGTCAGAAGCTTCATGTGAGTTTTAGGGGTACATCCGTAATTGCTAGTTGTGCACAAAGTCCCATGACACAAAGAGGAAAGCTGGATCACATGCATGTCTGTCTGACCCTTCTAAAGCCTCTCCAGTTTCAGTTCAAACACGCAGAGGACGTGACGCTCCTGGTGCTGGAGGGTCAAGGCAGACTCTTACCAGCCTCTGTACAAGCCTCATGGGAATCCTCAATGTCAAAATCACCGGGATTGTCATTTCTAAGGTGGTATAGACAGATACAGGACACAGGAAGCCTGAAAACCACTTAGAGATTGAAAAGTCTGAGAAAAGCCTGGAGATGTTTGTTATAAGCAGTAACATTTACTGTTATAACCCATGGCGTTGGCCAGATGTTACAAACCTTGTTGTGTGAAAGAGCCCAAGCAGCTGATGCTACCCTCAAGCCCAAGAGGAGAAAATTACAAAAAGATTCAGCTGAGAAGGTCTTGACCAGACAGGAGACTCTGCTATTCGAGACCTCCTATCTGAGATTGTACAGCACCTGTAACACCAGATCACCACAGGCTCAAAAAATCAGTACCCTTCCTCATGAGGGGGTAGGCAGATGCAGTCCAGCCAGGAGAGAACAACATCTACGCTGTGGATGCTACTGGCAGGGCAAAGCCAAAACTGAAAGATTTACCAACAGGAAACAACAGAGTTGCTGATGAGTCGGGGGAGAACTGGGCGTCAAAACAGCACAGGACGTCCCAGGGGCTCTCCTGAATTAGCGGACCGTGAACAATTAAAGATGTATATTTTTTTAATGCTTGTTTCATGTTAATGTTTGTCATTAATGTTTGTTGTTTGGGTAATGAAGATGTGAGGAAAGGTAGCCATAGGATGTTCCGGCACAAGGCAGCTGGACCTCTCTCCTAGGGATTGCCAAGGTCCCTGTTACGCACGTATCTACCCACAGTGCTTAAAGCTGGCCTCTGTCAAGCACCTGGGCTCTGCGTGATGGCTGAGCAGCACAGCTACAGCGTCGTCTGCAGCTGCAGTACCTCTGAAAACAGCTTTTCTCAATAAGGAGCTTGTTTCATTTTTACAAGCAATGAAGTGCTTTTTGGCTGTTGCTCAGCAGGTGTTACCTGACATGCCAGGCATTCCCAGCAGCTGGGAGAGTCAGGCAGTGAGGAACTACTCTGTGTACTGAGCTGAACTTACTTTCTTGTTTTGCCAAGTTTTGGCAGGCAGGTAAATTTTTTAAAGGTGATACTTACCTCTAAATACAGCACACAACTCGTTTTGCCGCAGTCTATCCATCTAGCGTGCTATGCTTACAGGAACAAAGGATCACCAGTTAATGTGACTCTGACAATTGACAAGGAAATATGTGCTTTTCTATCAGAGAAAGAGTGGCTTGAGTTAAAATATTTCAAGGTATTGTGCAGTTCTGTCCAAGTTTGAAGCTCGCTGTTCCTCACCTGCTTAAATAAAGAGAAGTTGATCTTACTGGTATATTCTGCAAAATTGAAAATGCACAAACACAGGGAGAGAGACAAAAAGAGAGAAAGCTAACTGGAAGCAGTTTCCCAACATGTGCAAGTCACTTGAGCTTGGCCAACAGAATCTGCAGTTTCAAGCCATTTAGGCACTTTGGAAAATTTGTTCTGGTTATGAAGCATGCTTACCAGGCAGCTGCAACACCGGTCAATACTCTGTGCTGCAGCCAGCCCGGGGGAAAGGGGTCTCCCAGCGGGCTGCAGCCAGCTTCCTGGGCGGCTTCCAATCCTCGCCTCTTTCCAACAGTAAATAAAAGCATAATGAAATAAGAACAGCTAATGCCAACGCCCAAAAGCTGATGTTGAAAGGAGGAGCATGAGACCAGACAAAGGCAAGCAGCATCTCCCCTTTCCTCCAAGTACTTTGCAGCCATTTGTGGCCCAGACACATCCTGAGCCAGACTTGTTTTCTGTGTATTTCGTAGCTCTCAGTGGGTTTCCTCTTCCATGAATTCATCCAGCCTTCTCTCACGGCTGCAGTAGTGATCAATGTTTTCTAAGCAGCCGGTCACACCGAGGAAGAAGGGAATCAATATTCACTTTGGTCTTGGCCTCTCTAGTCCTCGGCTGTTCCCTTATGTGTCCCTGTGTTAACAACTGCATGTGAGGGACAGGAATGAGATCAGCAGCTGCCAGGAGGGCCCTGTGCCATAGAAATTTCCAAATAATATTTGTTCTTTGTCTCTTAAGGACACAGAGTGCAGCTGACACTCCCATCCTGTTATTACGCCTTTTTCTGTGCGTACAATGCATCTGGCAAATAGACACTAAAGCAAATGTAAGGAAAAAAATAAAAAGAAAAGCTCACAAATGAAACCAAAAAGCCAAATCAATACGAAAAGTGCATTACTGAGATTTTGTTTCATGTACATATATACATGCTAGTGTTGTTTAATAATATGCAGAAATTGCAGATGTGACTTAATCCTTCTAAGACTTTATGCTAGTTTCTCCCTCTGCAAAATAAAATTGTCAGTGGAGGAAGAATGGTATGAAAGAACTAAGAATCATGATGTCAAGACGGTCAGTATTATTGACGGTTTTCCTTTCATATTTTAATTTGACAGAATTAGCTAAACACATTTCCTAAGAGAATGAACCCAAATTGGATTCAGTTGAGTTACTGAGTGAAAGAATGAATTATTTTCTTAATTTCCCCCAGGAAAGGAAGGTCTCTGCATTACTCGTGCATGCCATCAGACTCGAATGATGTGAAGAAGTCTCGAGTTGCTCAGCAATGAAATGTTGTGGAGTAAATGGGATGCAATCATTAAAAACCCTCATCTGAGCAGCGAAGGAGAAAATTCCTTCGTGATAAACGTAGGTAACATCATCCTGGGAACACTTTTCCCGCAGGTGTAGGGCTTCTTTGCAGATACTCCCCAGGAGCAGTCTGCACATCGTTTGCCAACGTGGCTGTAGATTTATGTCTTTGTTTTCTTAGAAATATGGAACTTTGTAGATTTATTGATTTTCAGTCTAGAATTAAACGTTACAATCATGTTGTACATCAGTCCTTATAGGCTTGCCACAGACTTTTTAAGTTCTTTCCTCAAGCTCATATTTTCTAGCTGAATTGAAGCATGTCTTCTGCAAGAAAAAAAAAAAACAAACTCGAGCCTTGATTTAAAGACATCAGGTGTTAGAAAACTCTCAGACAGACTCTGATTCCTGGTCTGAGTTGTCTTGTGGTTTTCATCATGTGGTTCATTGGTCCCTGGGCATCTGTGGACTACTTCTAATGCGGTCATGAAATGTGATTGAGGAAATGAAGTTCTTGGTCTCTACATAGCAATTGACCTGTGTAAAATGTCCTTGAAAGCCTGTATTTCCACTGTAAGAAGTCGAAGGATCTATAAATTTTAAAAATTACTTACCTAGTATCTAAAAGTGCCACTGCTAGACCCCTCAGAGAAAGATGCAAGCAGTCCCATATTCTGTAATTATAAAGTAATGTGTCAGAAGGGGATATTATTCCTATCTCAACCTTTTATGAAGCTTGTTTATGCCCTGAAGCACAAGTTTATTTCACTTATTTTTTTGAGACGACTCTTACTCCATCCTGTAACTCAGAGTGGCTTGTTGGAAAACAATATTAGATTAGTGGTCAGTTTTTTAAACCACAGCACAGTATCTGACATCCCTTTCTTTAGCATTATCCTTCAATAAACTACTCATTCCAGTCTATAGTCCTGTATAATCTGAAAACACTACATAAATAAATTGTATCATAGACATTTGAGTGCCATGGCTGTCACGGAAAAAAAAAAAAAATCAGAATGGGACAAATAGCAAAGTTACTGTATGTCAAAAGACAACAAAAATTGCCCAACTCTCATACTGATATCCCAGCCTTACCTGGAGAGGCAAAGATGGGATGTGTCCTGGTGGAAGCTGCATCCTCAAGGGATTGGGGAGAAGAGGCTGAGTTGTGAGACAGTTTCACACCTGCCTTGGTGGGACTGGTGTCAGATGCCTGTGTGGAGACCTCAGCAGCTTCCCTACTCATTCTTTGTCTGAAGTCTGGTCACTTTTGGTTTTGAGCCTTGTACAACCGTGCTTTCACTGTCAGGCACTGGAGGCCTCATCCTCCTCATGTCCTTAGTCTTGATGACATTAATGGGCTTGCTGATAAGGGAGGCACACAGGCCCAGACCCAACCTTTGGAGAAAAAAAAATTAGAAGTGAAATAGATTTTGAAGTAGGAAGCACTTTTCCCATGTTGAAGAGTCACAACAGTTCCGAAATGAGAAGGCATATTTTAGTGATTAGTTGCAGTCAATCTTAAGAATGCTTTAGGCTTTGTAATAAGTCAAACACGATATTCTCTCCTCCATGGAGGACTGAGATGTGGGGTTTCTAAGTGGAAGAAGAAAAGCATTAAAAATGAGATATTTGCAATAATTCCTCCACAGTGGCTATCCACACTACATAATATTTCCCCCTAAAACAGAAATCTGCTTTGAATAAATGGAAGAAAACTATATTGGGAGAGAGAAGTCATATCTACAAACTATGTGTAAATCACGAGTTCATTAGGGGAGCATGCAAAGAAGCTTTTGGAAGGTAATTTTGCTACAAACTAGTTTTCACAAGAATGAAGTAAAGCTTTCAAAAGCATGATTGCTGTAAATAATTCAAATTATCTACTCTACCTGATACTAAGTCTTCCCATAGACATTACAAAGCACTTAAATTTTTATCCACTTTGTTACAGAAATCCCCGAGGAAGGTTTCAATCCATTTACAAGCACTGCTGTGAGAAGGAAAGAAAAGATGCCAGAAGTTTTCAAAACCATCTCCAGCACAGCTAGAGTTAAACACTTTTTACAGTATTGCCTCTATATCATAAAGCTCTTTGCTCAGAAATTTACCACTGAGTCACACAAAAAACCAACTCTGGACTGAAACTTGGTCTACAAGAGTTCAGCCAAGAAACAATATTTCCTGGCGCTTTGTCCCCTTCTTTTTTCTAGCACTGAAATCGAAAAAGATGCTAAGTGCTCTACGGTTTCCAAGTGCGAATGTGCTCCTATCACTCAGAAAATGACTTTAATTTTAAAATGAAATGGTGCAGGCTTATATAGCCTAGACTGTCGATTAAGTTTTAAGCATCAGGCGAGCTCCGCAGCACTGGTGGCCACAGGGAGCACGGGCTGCCCAGCCGTTGCTCAGAGGCGTGCAAACTCCCCTAGGACATCTCCCATTTTGTAGCAGTCCAAAGTCTAGCTTTTATTTAGGCAAAACTCCCACTGGCACCCATAGGGGTAGTTATAGCAAGGGTCATTAGGGAAGGTATTGCTCCCCAGGGTGGCAGTTTCTGTCCCTGCCCCACAGCAAGCGAGACCCACATTTTGCAGTGTGGAAACACTTTGAGGGGACACAAAAGCACTCAGACATCTTATGCCTCTCACAGCCCAGCAGCAGCATTTAGCAGTGTGGCTGTGTTTTCACCTGGCTTGCCAAGAAGTTGCACCAGACTCAGCCGGTTGCAGCATTTTCCCACAAGATCGCTCCGCAGGGTAGCTGAAAGGGTTATGGATTGGGGCAGGTGAAAGCTGGCCCGGCTTCAGTAAAAAACACTTCTAGCTAGGGTTTTATACTTACATACAAGGGGTTTTGCTGAGTTCTGCTTTGTGTGCTGAAGTTTGAACGGCTCCAAACACAACATGAAAAAACATCAAAAAAGAAGATGCAGAAGAGGAAGCCTGTGTGAAATAAAAAGGCCACGGAATGAATCTTCCTAGAAGCTCCCTTGCAAGCACCACTGCATGCTGTGCTTTGAAACTCGCAGGTGAAAATCCGGGCTTTCTGAAGACAGGGGGAGCTTTGCCTTTGGCTTTGGTGTATCTAGGGTTCCAGGCAAGGTCACCACTTTGTTGTCTTCCAGTTCCTGCAGCTTGTACATGCCTGCAAAGTTCCTGCAGGTCACAGCAGCTGCGTGAGGGATCCACGTGCCGTCCTGAGCAGAGCGGGAGGAATGAGGCAGCAGAAAAGTTGCCAGAAAATACACCATTGTGGTAAAGTGGGCAAATGTCAGCATTATTGTGTTTGGCTGCTTCCTCTCCTAGTTGCATCTTGCTGCCTGCATGAACACATGGCTAAATCAAGACTAGCTACGCAACTGATCAATAGCAGACCAGCAGAAAAGATGACATAAATAGGGTGTCCCAGTGGTCTCCCTTCAAAGCAGTTGGCAGTCATCTGGGAGAGAAAATTGCTCACCAGCTTCTCTGGGGCTGGCACATGAAGGAGTCTCCCAACCCAAAGCATGGCCTTAGGAAAGACCTGGAGCTCCTGAAAATGGCTGTGTTGTGTTAATAACTGAAGGAATCACAGAGCTAGAGGGACAAATACCTTCAGATATGGCATCCGTGGCCTCCTGCAGAAATAGGGTTCCGTTCGGAGTGCAAGCAGAACATTTTTAGTTTTCTTCCAGCGTTGCCTCTTGCATTTACTCCAGCACGCTGTATTCGGTATTGTCGCTTCTGTAGGAGAGCTATTCTCTAACAACTCTCACCGTGTAGAAGAAGCAAATCTCCTGGGAGTTTAAGGCAGTTTTTATTTGGACCCATGCTTTGTTATGATACCAAGTTTAGCCTCAGCCGTACTGCATACTGAAATCCCAGTGTCTGTGGCTGCTCACAAGCTAAAGGTCCGCATTTCTTTGGTTTCACTGTATTTCACAGCATCACTGCCCGTGCAAAATTTTGCTCCTGTTAATCCAAACCTTTGACTGTAGCTCAGATGTGTGGAGATGGAGAGAGATGGTGGTCACAAAGACGGCATGCAGCGTACGCTGATGGGGACAAGAAACACCATGTAGTTGTCAGCACAGAGAAAGGGAGGCTGGTCTTGGAGCAGCGATGTTTGGGATGGAAGGCATGAAGATCAATGTAACTTCTTTAATGTTCCATATCTTGCTGGTAAAGGTTTAAATGTTATTTCTGTCTGCCACATTGATGCTCATTACCACAGGTCCTCTTTCTGAGGTGAAGACTTTCTCTCAGAGAAGGTCCCTAAAGTTTTTTAGCTTGGGATGATGGTATGTTTTAAATTACAACACAAATACACACACGCACATATGCGCCAACTCATACTATCCATAGGAGATCTGTGTATGGTACTGTATAATTTTAGTTTTCCATCACAGCAGCATTTAAATTATGGATTTGCTTAAAAAAAAAAAAAAGAAAACAGAACATAACTTATCCAAATTGTAAGTACAACACCCTGAGTTGTCCTGTTTGTTCATCTTCCATTCAGCTGGAGTTTGGGAGGCGTTAAGTGATGCAGACTTTTGAATCTGCCCCCTCAGAAACTCTGACAACTCAGAACACTGTACGCTCTCCATTATTATTCCAAAGTATCAGCCTGCACGCTCCGAAACTGTTTAAGAAATACTGATTTGGTCATACTGCAACATTTCTGCAACTGCCGTCTTTCACTGTGAATGTTAATATGCTGAGTGGGACAATTGGTGGTGTTTCACAGCTGTAAAGAACAATCTTTTTCCTCATAAATTTCAGGAATGGCTTCGTTCTGCTGCTCTAGCTGTTTCATGTAACAAATAATCTTTGCAATAGGAGAATTTGGCTCATCATGCAGATTTGTGTTCTTTATAAGTGGAAAATAATAGCAGACAGTTTTCCCCATGTGTCAGTGCTTTTATTCCAGTCAAGGTTGATACAAACATTTCTTGAGGAGAAACACACCAATCAGCCTGCATAAGAAACCCTGCCGCTGCTGCTGAGGGCAAGTTTTGGGGTGCTATTCTGGTGTAGGTCCCTTCCCTGCGCACAGCAGTCCTCACGCGAGTCTAATGTGGCACAGCCTAGGTGGGGGCTCTCCTGAGGCACAGACCTTCATACGGGCACGTACGACCCTCGTCTGCCTCCACCGCAGGAGGGAGGGAGATGATGGCTTGTCCAGAGCAAAGCAACACACCCCATTGGTACGCCTTTCAGCGGTGGTCGGCTCAGGTCTGCAAAGCCGCTTCAGTGCTGTACATTAGAGTAAGCCAGCCACCGGTCTAAACCAGACCAGCGGGATGAATCTCCTGTAGCAGGGTTGGGGGGGTTTCAAAGCCGACCATTAAACCTCTCCATCATGTGAATAAATGAGTGTGTGTGCATACACCCATGTGCCCACACTCACGCACACACATACACACATGCATGCACACATTCGTTAGGCCTTGCAGAAGATCAGCCAGCACTTGGGTTTTGGCTGGTGGGGCTTGGTAGGAGACCAATGAAAGTTCTTACGGCTGAGGTGAAAAACATGCATGATGTTACAGCTGGAAGAGCTGTTTGGAGAAGCCTGAGTGCTCCCAGAATAGTATAGTTTCTCTAACATAGCTACAAGCAACACATCAAGCCTGAAACAGCTCCTTTTTTTAAGCTTGGATCTAAGGAGGTGGAGGCGGGGGACAAGCAGTGCAGGGCTGACAATGACAAGCAGGCATTCATTTGAAGGAAAAGAATAAATCTACTAAACTCTTAAAGACTTACAGCATAAAGTCTTGGCAATCTCATCGCTTTCCCCAAATCACCCCAAGGAACATGATAACATCAGGATTCTGGTCTTTAGGAATAAAGAAACAGCACAACACTCAAGTTTACAATGTGGCATTTTGTAACGGCATAATAATAAATACAACCCTATCTGGAAATGTATTAAATAACTGCATTTTTTTTCTTTTTTATGGGCTGGAGGGTTGCAGTTGCTCCTGCATAATCATATACCCCAGCTATGTGGTAGCACGTGGAGGCCCCAGCATTGTGAAAACACCACTATATTTTGCAGTAATGCCTCTGTATTGTAATTTTAAGAAACATCCCTAACTCTTAGCATCCCATAGCATGTCCTATTGTTTTGTATATTCACAGACATTTAATGCCCCTGGGCTGGTTTTCGGCAGGGATTATTTGGGTGGTTATGTTTTTCACTGGTCCCTGAAGGCTTCACGGACCTTCCCAAGTTCCAATGCAGTCTGGTGAGTGCAGTTCAGCATGTCCCATCTCCTCCATGGAAAGAAAGGAAAGACCTTGTGGTTAGACTCAGACATTTGGTTTTCTTAGGCATCAGATGCTTCCCTACCCTCTAGACAGCTTAGTTCTTCAGCCTACAGCTCTGGGTTTCCCTGCTGTCTTGGTCGTGTGCAGAAAGTACAATCCAATTACTTCTTCCATGTGGAGAAGATGCAGAGAGTCAGCAGTGATAGATAGATCCTTGCAGGGCAGAAAGACTCATCCTCTGAAAAATAATGAACCCTGTAGCAAAAAAAAAAAAAAAAAAAAAAACCCAGAAGAAAAAAAAAAAAAAAAAAAAAAAGCTTGGAAAAAACACAGCTTCACAACTGAAGAGCCCACAGCCCTGAGTGAGCTGAAGTTGAAAGTTCACATAGTTTTGAATCACTGCTTCAGGCTCTCTTCAGAGTCAAAGGGATCTCAGTTTACACATTGGTTATACGTTTAATCTTGCTTTAGCGACTGCAATCAACTCAAAAGTTTTTACTGTTTGGGAGGGTTTTTGAGTGAAAGCTGATACCATGTGTGGGGAGAGAGGGCTTTCTTCAATTCCACAGACCCGAAATAATCAGTACCCCGGTGTGAGCTCCACTTTGTTCAGATGCACTGTAGGCCAAAACTTCTTTCCTAGTCCTGGACTACTGTTCTGGATATTCTTCACAGAGGTGTGAGCACGGACATTTCTGAGGCAAACACCGGCATTATCAATCGCAGCAGTCCCCGAGCAAGTGATCTGATTTTCAAAAAGTGATGAAATGAAAGCTGCTGGTGCTTTTTCACCTCTGAACATCAGACAGTGTGCTCACAGCCTTCTCTGGATGGAGGCATTTGATATTAGCCACTGTTTTGAAAGTCGTCCCCTCTTATTATGTTATGAACATGGATGTAAAAACCTGAGCGCTGCTATCGTTTGCGATCACAAGTAGTGAATACCCACTTACACTGCTGCACCATGATCACATTAGTTATAAACACCGGTAATTGACTGTCTTTGACGTCATTGCATTCATTATTAGGTATTTCTTTGCCTACTGTGGAAACCAGCGTATTTGGGGATCTCCTTAATGGAAGCAGTGCCATTTGGATATGTATAAAAGTGTAGATCTTGCAAAACAGTCCTCTAACTGTAGATTTTTGAAAACTTCTCCCTCCTCCCAAAACACAATTTTGCCAGTTGTAGGTCTGTGAAATACAAATATCTTTCACTACATGACAAAGCACGGCTTGGAAAACCTTTCCAATGCCATTTGTCCACCTTGGAGGTGTGGCAATGATCACTTGCTCCACTTACTGAGAAGCCTGAACTTTACCACCACAAATTAAAGAACAGATACTTTAGAGTCAAGGACCCACTTCACATTGCACGTGCACCGGTGTAATTCACAAGAAGCAGTGCACGCTGTGTGACTGCTGCCTGTGTCATCTGGTCAGAGAAGTGAGTATTCCCCCATGCGATGCGTAACACTCTCAACAAAGCCTGGGCTTGCTCCCATGGAGGAGCATCTGCATCTGCATCTGCATCTGCTGATAGTTTCAGAGAAACCAGTGGGTGGCAGAATCAGACTCTGTGACTGTAGCCACCACTTCCCAGGTGACCTGCACATCAGAAATGTTTTTTCTGAAGAAGCTGGCAAATCCATTTGAAAAACACACAGAGATTTTTTTCAGCCCGGTAATAGCCAGTTTAAGCCATGGAGGGGAACTTCTGTGGGCTGCAGAACAAGTGGGTGCAGTTTTCAAAAACCTCTGCCCTCTCTTCATAGTCTGATGCCTAAAAACAGGTGAGTTTATTAGCCTTTCACCCATGAGGCATAAGCATCTGTTCCATCCAGCATGGACAAACTGAATTGCCTCCAAGACTGCTGACCCCTCTGTCAAAAGTCATTGGCAGCAGGTCAGTGGGATCAAACTCTGGTGTAGGGTTTGTGGAAGGAGCATCCTGTCACACGCACATCCTGGCCCAGACAAGCAGGATTGCAGGATTGCATAAACCTCATTTCTTTAGGAATTCAGACTCAAAAAATATTTGATTTTTGCCCTCTTTATATTATGCATTTCATTTAGCTGTGCTTCACTGTTTGCCAGCCTTCCTTGCTCTTGCGAGGCTGGAGAAGTCATAAATACGGCAGCTCCCTTTGAGCATTAATGCTGGATGCTGTCCGTGACTGCTGAGCTGCAATATGCGAGCCAGCGATACCACAAAGTGAGAGTTTATATTTCTTCTCTATTGCATATTTTTAGCGTGTAAAACCACAGAGCAGAAAAAATTTACAGGCGAGTGAGTGGTCAAGGGGAAAGTAATCCACATATAAAGCAGTGGCAGATACCTTTTTCTGCCTGGGACTCATCCTGTTCAGAAGTTTCACACCAGGCTGAACAAAACCTTCAACCACTGGTGGCTTTTTCTTGTGCTTGAGTTAAGGGCGGGGGGTGGTCACTGACATTGTTTATCCGTTATTCATTTAGCAATCGCTCTGGAGAGCAACTTAATGTCATGTGTTTTTCACTTACATGAATTGTAATAGACTTCTTTCTCCTTCAAGCCTGCCTGCACTGGGGAAATTTTCTAAGTTGTTTTACAACTGGCATAGCTTAAACTGTTTGGGGGCTGCAGCAAAGGCCTGGTTATAGACAGCTTGAAGTGAGTGATCAGTTTTTACTGATGCGATTTCAGACTGTGGCACTAACTACACCTACTGAAAACTGAATTATTAAGACTACATAATCCAGAAATATTTTGGCTTTGTTGAAATACACAATATCTATCTCCCTTGGACTGAAAATAGTTCTATTCCCCAAATTGCTCATTCTCTCCTGAAAGGACTGGCTTTCATTTGGGAGATTTGCGTTTTTCTTGCTTCGTTTTCCTAGCCTTCTTTAAACCAGGTATTTTAAGTCAATATATCACTAACAAGCCCAGATGAGATTTTCAGTGCAGCCTTTACTGACAGAATCAAAATTACATGAAGTATGGCATTTTGAGGCAGTGATATGTGTGCAGTCAAGAAGAGGTAGATTCTGATCTGGCCGGGTGAAATGCCCCCTGTTAAATCCCATGAATTGTGAGGCCCTGTGCAACCAACACACTTGTGCACTAATAAAACTGAGGGGCTGGAAGGAGAAAAATTGACTTTCTGGGTCTAATAGGAAGGATGTGAATAAAATCACAGCTGAAAACATGGAGCAGAAACCCTTGGTGGATCCCCAAGAGACAGAGATGGTAGATCCTTTGCTGAAAGAAGGTGGAAGAGGAGGAGGAGGTGCTACGCAGAAAAGAATATCCATCTCTGCACTCAAGACCTCCCAGTCCTAACACGAGAAGTATCTGGGTCATTGGATGTGGTAGATTAAAAATTATCCCATAGGCACAAAGACATTTTCTGAAGACTAGTGAGATTTGCTGAATTTCAGCTGGAGTCAGATGCACATGCTTCACTCATTTAGACAGTCTGCAAAAATAGTAGAAACAAGGTGGGATGTTAAAGCATCAGTCCAAGTCCTTGTGCGAGAACTCTTCCCTCAGTGTGGGAAGCATTCCTGCCTCAAGATAAGCTACTGGCCAGGTAAAGGTAGCAGAGATCATGCCCAAGGGGCCATGGTCATAGAATCATAGAATCATAGAATCATTAAGGTTGGAAAAGACCTCTAAGATCATCAAGTCCAACCATCAACTAACACCACCATGACTCCTAAACTAGGCCCTGGAGTGCCACGTCTACACCTTTTTTGAACGCCTCCAGGGTTGATGACTCCACCACCTCTCTGGGCAGCCTGTTCCAATGCCTAACCACTCTTTCGGTAAAGAAATTCTTCCTGATGTCCAATCTAAACCTCCCCTGATGCAACTTGAGGCCATTTCCTCTTGTCCTATCGCTAGTTTCTTGGGAGAAGAGTCCAACGCCCGCTTCACTACAACCTCCTTTCAGGTAGTTGTAGAGAGCAATAAGGTCTCCCCTCAGCCTCCTCTTCTCCAGACTAAACAACCCCAGTTCTCTCAGCCGCTCCTCATAAGACTTGTTTTCTAGACCCTTCACCAGCCTCGTTGCCCTTCTCTGGACACGCTCCAGCACCTCAGTGTCCTTCTTGTACTGAGGGGCCCAAAACTGAACACAGTACTCGAGGTGCGGCCTCACCAGTGCCGAGTACAGGGGCACGATCACTTCCCTACTCCTGCTGGTCACACTATTCCTGATACAAGCCAGGATGCCGTTGGCCTTCTTGGCCACCTGGGCACACTGCCGGCTCATGTTCAGCCGGCTGTCAACCAGCACCCCCAGGTCCTTTTCCGCCGGGCAGCTTTCCAGCCACTCTTCCCCAAGCCTGTAGCGTTGCATGGGGTTGTTGTGACCCAAGTGCAGGACCCGGCACTTGGCCTTGTTAAACCTCATACAGTTGGCCTCGGCCCATCGATCCAGCCTATCCAGATCCCTCTGCAGGGCCTTCCTTCCCTCGAGCAGATCGACACTCCCACCCAGCTTGGTGTCATCTGCAAACTTGCTGAGGGTGCACTCAATCCCCTCATCCAGATCATTGATGAAGACATTGAACAAAACCGGCCCCAGAACTGAGCCCTGGGGAACACCGCTCGTGACCGGCCGCCAACTGGATTTCACTCCATTCACCACCACTCTCTGGGCTCGGCCATCCAGCCAGTTTCTTACCCATCCAAGCCATGAGCTGCCAGCTTGTCCAGGAGAATGCCGTGGGAGACCATGTCAAAGGCCTTACTAAAGTCCAGGTAGACAACATCCACAGCCTTGCCCTCATCTACTAGGCGGGTCACCTGGTCATAGAAGGAGATCAGGTTGGTCAGGCAGGACCTGCCTTTCATGAAGCCATGCTGGCTGGGCCTGATCCCCTGGTTGTCCTTGCACCTGCCTGGTGAGCGCACTCAAGATGAGCTGCTCCATGATCTTCCCCAGCACCGAGGTCAGGCTGACTGGCCTGTAGTTCCCTGGATCCTCCTTCCGGCCCTTCTTGTAGACAGGCATCACATTTGCTAAGTTCCAGTCATCCGGGACCTCCCCCGTTGACCAGGACTGGTCAGTCAGATGTGCTCAGCCCATGTCCTGGGAGCACCAGAAGACCCTGCTTTTCCTGCAGCTCCTGCCTCCCCTCACTGCTGGGTTTCTCGCACAGGGAGGCAGGGACTACGCTTCGCAGTGTGCCAGGGATGAGGCCACAGGGAAGAGAAGGAAGGCAGAGAAAACAAGTTGGTTTTCAGCCTTTACCAGCCATGAACCTCTGCACGCTATTTCCCTCCTGGGAACTGATCCAGGGCTCCCTGTGAAATCAGGAGGCATGTGGTCATATGAAGAAGTTCTAGGTCCACCCCAAAGGAGGCAGAGAGGTTCCTCCGAGGCAGAATTTGGCTGTATTTCCCCTCAGTGCTCTCCTGTCTTTGCAGGTGGGTTGTGGCCCCAGCTCAGGCCACCCCTGGACTGGGTTTGCATTCCAGGGTCTCCAGGCCTGTGCCACACCTTTGGGGGACAGTAAGAGGTAAATGGAGCTGCTCATCTACCTCTGCAAAGAGACCACTGGTCACCTTTTCCCTACGCCTTTTCTTTCCACGGCTAGCCATCAATAATAAAGGAGATTCAGTAGTCTGTTGGCAAGGCTGTAAGCCCTGGTTTACATCAGCTGGTGAGGACCTCTCTGTGCAGTGGGAGGCACCAGTTTGTTCACAGCTCCGTATCCTCTATCTGCGCAGGAGGATACCTGATTCCCAGGCTGGAGTTTCTGGCTGGCCAAGTGGCCCAGCACAGGACCCTGCCCTCAGTGCTGTGAAACCCCCCTGGAAGGAACTGCCTGTCTCTCACCACCAGCTCCACAGCCAAACCAGCCCTACACCTCAGGCTTAAAGCTAGGTGCCCAAAGTTAGGCCACGCAAAGGTCTCCATTGAGCTCTGCATTGAGTGCAAAGGACACCTGAAAGCACACATCACACCAGAATTAGTTTCTGTGCAAAACAGTTTTGTACTCGCAGAGACCAGAGGGTGTTGTGTCCCCCCTTTTCTTGCCTCCAGGAAGCTAAAATTCTCACATAAAATCTGGGCTAAGATGTTTTCAGCTGTATAATCAGTAAAAAGCACGCTGAATAATGAGACAACAAACCCCTTATGTCTTCTGAGAAATGATTGTATGTGGTCCTTGGTGCTGAACTGAACCGTCCAGACTGTCTTCTATCTAATGAACTCTCATCTCTGCCTCCACCAAACATTTAACTAAACTCCAGACTTTACACACTTGCTTTAGTTTATTCTTACTCCAGCTGACACAGCGTGGTGGAGAACTACGTAATAGTTTTCTCGAGGCATTTCTGGTGGCTTTCCAGGTTGCCACATCACTCACAATGTGGCCACACAGATCCTCTCAGAACTAGTGGCTGAAACACACCTCCCATACCTTCCTTCGGTTGGACTGGGGGCTGGGGGCCAGGGGGCTCACACTGACCACAGTGGTAAGGGCAGCAGACCCCTCTGATGTGTAGGGCTTTTTTTTTTTTTTTTTTGTCTGGGAAGCCTGCAGCTTGCTGATTCACCAGCAGGAGGTTTGATGACTCCTACCCTTCTGCGCTGTTTCCTCTTCTACAGTTACACTGGCTGGTTGCGGTGCCCAGCTGGCAAGCTAAGGAGGAAACCTTCAAAGAGAGGGTATGCTGGAGCTGGAGGAGTCTTTCCCAGCCTTGCAGTGAACAAGGAAGCATGTGGCTTGTATGTCATCCACTTTTAATATGGCCAGGTGTCTCCTTGGAGAGCCTGAGTCTCCCCCTGACTATGTGTTAGGCAGTACACTCCTGCAGCACGCAGAAATAAGGGAATGTGAAACCCTTTTGAGGCTCTATTTGAAGCTGCCTTGTCAGTGTCTTCCCATCCTGGCCACAGCGAAGTGCCAGATGCAATCAAAGATCAAGCTTTTTTCCAACATCTGGGCTGAGCTGCAGTGTGTCAGAGCTACTCCATTCTCCTCCAGCTTGCTGTGTCCTAAATGGTGGTACGACTCCCGCTATGGTCCCATGAGAAAGGGGTTGCAGGCGACCCCACTCTACCACAAGCAGGCATTCATATAGGTAAAGCAGGGAACAGCAGCAGCATGCCAACACTGGTCCCCGAAAAAAGACTTCCCAAATAGAAGGTAGGTTGCAGCGCGCCATAAGCAGGAATTTGAAGCACCCAGTGTTGATACCCATAAGATCAACTACAGACCACTGAAGAGCAAAAAACAAGATTCCTTCCCCTCAAATGCAAGGTTAATACTTTCTATTCCATTTATTAGCTATGCTTAATTTACTTGCTTTTTCATTTGGCTGTGAAAACATTGCCATAAGCGTGAATGCAAATTCCTTTTAAATACTGTATTTAGTTCTATTCTTCCCCTTCCAGTGAAAGTTTCAGTGGCAGACAAACTTCTGATGGACAGCTTGTATTCACATTGACTATCTGTGACTTTTATCTGTTACAAATATAAATTAGTTCACAGCTGGATATTGCTTTAACTTAATTGTTCACATACTAACGGGGGAAAGCTAACGTACAGCCTTGGCTTTATTTGGCAATTTAAACTTGAAGTTTTACTGAGTGTTTAGTAGACAAAATGTTACATTGTGAGGGGGTTTTTTTCCCCTTGCCCTATAATATTTTACTTTGATTAAAGCTGTACTGAGGTAAAATTGCACATCTCACGCGAAAAGCAATTTACCTCTGCTCTTATTGAAGTTAACCGTACTTATTTGTCCTAGCATAATGTATTTTTCTAGCTGCATTCTAACTGCAGTGCTTTATCATATGAACCAAGTTAGATTTAATCAAATTCAGTTTGTGTTGTGAATTTTAAGACATTCGTTCAATTAGTTGGAATAAAAGCAGAACATTTGGAAGAAAGATTAAAGTTGAAAAATGCTGCTGCACCTTTCTCACACCGAAACATTTCTCATGCTTGAAAAGGCTCCCTGATCTTTTCTTTTTTCTCTCTCTGTTTCTCAGATTGCTGGTGATGTTCCTGGGACAGGGAAGATAAGAGTCATTTTATCAGGTTGCAACGTCCAAGTGCACGTAAGACCTGACTGGTTTTCCTCCTGTTTTGCCTGTCATGAGCTTTTTCTGGGCACTGATGGACAATAACAGGACCACATTCAAGCTGGGGCTTTTTTAACGTATTGGAGTCACTGGGAAGCCACAGTGCTGCTCCCCAGTTGCACTCCGGTCTTACCAGTGCCCCTCGACTGCTTTCCTATTACTCTCCCTCTTGCCACCTGATGGGAAAATTGCCATCACTCGCTTGTGTTTGCCTTTCGGACCTGGGTGCGCAGCTCAGGGAGGCCAGTGCAGGAGCTGAGGGACACCAAGGAGGTCGATCAGCCCTAACTCCCCTTTCCAGCAAGCAAACTACTTTCTCCTGTCACCCTTTCTGTTCCTTCCCCCTAAAATGGCTTATTTGCACACATACCAAGTATTTTTGGGGTATCAGGATGTTTTTACTGTGTTGTCCTGCATGCTGAATGCAATATCCATTAATTATTATTAGCATATCACCTTTATTAAGAAAATTTTGATGCTTGTTATTATACGTCTTATGGCTGTAATTTTCTTCATCTGGGAATTCTTGATTAACTTGGCTAAGGTTCACCAGCCTGAGTGATTTGAAAAGGCCATTGCAAAATAATAGAGAGAAATAAAAATGTCTTGGTGCAGTCAGGCTCCACTCCCTCAACTGAAAAACGTGGTGTTTTTACATTTTGAGACAGTTTCTCAGACAGCCAGACAAGTTGACATTAAATAAACTATGCTAATTACAACACAATTTATGTAGAGAGATTTTACTGGCCTGCTAATACTTGGCAGGAGCTGCCAATTACAAATGTTTCAAAAAAGAGCGTTCCTAGCATTAACTTCTTTGGTTCTTAGGGAAAAGGAAAGATGGAGCCTGCTGAGCTCCCTTGTTTGTGCCAAGGGAAGCAGACCCCAGTCCAAGCACAGAAGCAGGAGTCAGAGACCTGAGGTCAGGTCATGGGTTTCAGACAGAGTTGGACAGACTGCATTGCGGCCGTGGGCAGATCCCTCCTGAATGCACCCCATGCCAAACAAAATCAGCAAGACTTTGTGTCATCCCTGGAGGCTTTGCATCTCTCTGGCCTCCGTTAGCCGACACCAGGTGTCCTGCTGTGTGTGTCATCCCCAGAGGTGCAGACAAGACATTGCCATTCTGGTCTGGGGACATTTTGCGTGGTTGATGGTAGATCATACAACAGAGAGCAAGATCACACTCTCCGTGCATTAGATGCCTCATTAACAGAACAAGGATCAAAAACTTACCTATAAGACTTGCCAACAGCAACATGAAATTTGTTTCCCAGGAGGCTGTAAAGCACTTTAAGCTTAAACCTCAGACGTATGTAGGGCTTTGCCTCCTAGTCACTTAGCTTAAGGCTGTGATCATGTAAGATGTTACTTCCCCCCATCCATCCCCAGGTAGTGGTTACTTTCATCTTCGCAGAACTGACAAGAGGGAATGGGACAACCATTCCTCACCCACATGGGTGCTTACACTATAGTTTAAATGCTGTCATTTACAAGAAGCCACCTTGTCCTGGGAGGTATTCAGATGCATCATGCGGGTTTTGCTGCAGGGACAACAGCAGCCTGGTAACAGCAAATGGCTTTGGGGGCAGGGCCAGGGGAAGAAAGCAGAAGGGGGAGAAGGCTGGTAATAGCCTTTCACTGTGGGAGTTTACTGAATGAGTCCATGCCAACGCCGTCTGGCTGGGGCTCCACTGGGTGCAGTGGCCACTGACCACATACGGGAATGCAAAGGTTAGACCCGTAACTCAAGGGAGAGGGAGGTGGCATGGGGAAGGGTCCTCAAAAACCTGCTGCTCAGAGCTAAATGAGCTCAGACCCTTCCTCTGTCTTCTCTGGGACAGCCAGAAAGAGAAGCCGATCATATAATGAGCACACTCTCTGGAACAGTAGAAATGCCCTGGCAAGCTTTTCCTCATGTGCTCAAAGGAGGACAGTGTGAATAAACATGATTTGGAGATTCTCGAATAGGCTGGTGGGTGGGATGCCTTGCTCTGGAGGTGGGTTCAGTTCCTCCTCCAAAGCAAGCTGAACTCAACTCTCTGAATTGGTAGCTGAACGCAGGGCTCCCAGCACTCAGCTGAGTTGCCCTCATTCTCCCATGGTCATTTGTGTAGCCTGTGCCTGGCTTTGGTATCCCTTGGAAATGCCTATAAGCATGGGCATACCTCTGCAGAGCTTGGGAATCTTCTTCCTGGGCTTCTTACATTTTGCTCTGAGGTAGATTTGCAAGCAACTCTGCATCTATGCTTCAGGGGCTGTGTGCTGCCGGTGGGAATTGATAATCTCTGGTGAGTCCTGGATACTTATGGAAATTGCCCAGGAGGTAAGCTGTATTTTTGAGAGGGTCACAAGTACTCTAAATGGTAGATTTAGCATCAGCTGGAGATAGGAAGACCTAATGGGCCTTGGTGGAGGTGGCACTTTTTGCATGCATAAAGGAAATGCAAACTCCTGCCCTGCATAATAGCATTAAGTCCTAACATATAATAATAGCATTAAGTCCTGCAGTGCTTGCACATCCAGTGAGTACCCCTTTGGAGCTGTTGCCTTTGGCTCAGAGTGATCTGTGAAAGTTGCATAGAAGAGGTTTGAGGGGCAGGGGCAGGGTACTACAAGGGGAAAAGCTTCCACAGGGAATGAAGCGTCCCAGCCTCACCAGCCATAGGAATTCCTGGGAACTACTGAAGGTGATCAGCACCTCATCTCAGCAACATCTGGGAGTTACACCTGAGTACAAGCAGAGGCTTTCCTGTGGTGGCGACACACAGAGCTGATTTTTCTTTACAGCTGCACATGACGGCATGCATGACTGTTGTTTGCCTGCGTACAGGCATGTTTTCATGCTTGACTCACAGTTAGCCCAGCACCACAAGCCAGCATTACCCATGGTTACATGGAAATTCAGTAGGATTGGGAACACGTATAGCAGGGGAGAGAAATAATATATGTATGTCTTCAGAATAAAAACCAGCATCTGCACCCGAACAGGATTTGGCGATTGCTAAATGGCTCCATAGACAAGAGAGGAGCTTTATGGACAGAAGGTTTTGCATAATGCAGTTGTTGTTTACACCTGAAACTGGTGTACAAATAAAGCCATCGCTCTTTACTGCCAATCCTCCTCTACTCCGAGCCAAAACAGCCTGTGGAGCTGCATGACAGTGCTCCTTGCAATTGTTCCTCGCAGGTGTAGCTTTTATATAAAAGCATTCGCCAGTGGTTGTCCAGGTCAATTCACATGCTGAGCCCCATTTAA
Source organism: Fregata magnificens (assembly GCA_013389945.1). NCBI lineage: Eukaryota > Metazoa > Chordata > Aves > Suliformes > Fregatidae > Fregata > Fregata magnificens. The sequence continues at coordinate 31,157 of WAAD01032508.1, read as the reverse complement.
TCCAACAAAGCAACGTATTAAGAAAAGCAGGGAGGGCATTGTTCAGAAAGGGGAACTTTGGCCTGGTCCCTAATTCCCCTTGGATGGAAAAAGGAGAACATGGAGTTAATTTTCTGCTTTGAATTGCCCTGCAGAGCAGTTTAGCTTTCTCCACTGAGTGTCAGGAGAGCCCAGGGAGACAGGCCACCATGGACGGAAGTTTTCTTGTACACCTGCCTCACTTGCCTTCCCTTCCACGGGCAGCAATCACAGCCCCATAGACTGACCTTCAACTGGATAAAAAATGAAGCCTAAATTGTAAAACACTATAAAACATTAGGTCTGAAATCCAACCTTTTTCTCCCTCCCCGTTTCTCTTCCTTTTATACAATTGCCACCATCATCTATTTCTCCTGTATCTTCCTCCTTGCTAAGGTAGGTCACATAAGGTGCCTTCACCTTGAGAGGATCAATTTTGGGAGTCGTGACACTCTGGTACTTCTTGCTGCTGCTGCACACCCCCTGCAATGGCAACCCCCAGCTGCTACAGATGTCCCGGGGACCCCCGTGACCCTCAGCACCAAAACTACCCTCCACCGGGTCTGTGTTTGACTTGAAGGAGGCAGCAAGCCCCAGGTTGTCACGCTGTCTTCTACACCCCTGAAAGTCACCAAGAGCCTGGGGTGAGAAAGTGCCACTCCGATGGAGGGGACACAAAAAGGGGACCAAGGGACTAAAGCCCTGCTGGTGCTCATTGGGTGCTCGCAATGACTGGGAGGAGCACGGGGAGGTGGTGAGGAGGGAGGAAAGTCTGGGAGAGGCAAAGAAGAGGGCTGGAGTAACCCCAGGAGGAAGGAGATGGAGAAGCAGAAAGGATTTGCCAGTCTTAGCAAGGGAAAGAGGTAGTGATGGCGGTAGGAAGCCCTGAGCATTGTTATACCGTGTTGCATCATGATAACGCAATGTTGTTATTGCTATGCTTTAAAAAATCACATGCTACATCTCAGAAAGCTCAAAATGAAGTTAAATATCTAGAGACTGCTTAAAAACAATAAGTTCGACCCTTTTCTTTTCACTTCTCATTGTGGAAGGAGGACTCTGGTCACGTCTTCTGGCTTTTTTCTAGAAATTAACATTTGAGAAAATGTGTGACTTAAAGACCTGGGGCTTTGGGGAAAACAACAGACATCACAAACCTTACCACTAAATGGCAAGCACTAGCAAGCGGGGGATTAGGTTTTCTCTGGAGCTGCCCCTTTAAGTTCCTGGTAGCCTGGGTTTTTCCGGAGGTAGCTTTGATTTAGCAGCAGAGAACTGAGGTGGGAGCGACAGACCACAAACTCCCTCCTGGATACTTTCCTTTTGTAGTTGCGTGTGATGCTGTCACTTAATCTTGGTTAGAAATGGGAACAGATGGTTTCTCTTTGTGCAGGGAGCACAGATATTTCCTCTGCAGACATTCAAAGCCATCCATACATTTGAAGAGGCGGTGGGAAGGAGGGTCCAGCCCCAGCTAGCGCCGCTTCAAGAGACAGTTTCCAAGCAGAGGTTAAGCTGGGGCTCGCAGCCTGCTGCCCGGGCAGACGTGCAGAAAAAAACCAAGCCACAGACCCACACCCCAGCTGTGAAGCACTGCGAGGTACAGTGTTGTGCCCCTGGCAAGCTTTGTTTAGCACTCGGAAACTCCTGACAAACAGCCAAAGTCTCCAAATTGTGTCTGGACAAAATTTCCAGATGGAAAAAGAGCATATTTCTAGAGAAATCTGGGCTGTATCCAAAGCCAAAAAAATCCAGTTTCTCATTCAGACACCAAGTGATAGCCAGCGCCAGCCTTCAGATTCACAAATGCAAACCCCAGGTCTCCACGTCCCTTCACATAGTGTGAAAGCTAATTTGGGCATTTGCAGAAAATCCGGATGAAATCAAGCTCACCTTAATCTTTCATCCAATGAGACATTTCATGTATTTGAAAGTTTATCTCATCTTTTAAAATCACCTGTTGCTCCCTTTTAAAGTCTGAACTCATCACACCCATAATAAATCTCTTTATGGAAGTTCAGCTTCTTGAAATTAAATTAGAATAGGAAGTGGCTGTATAGACAGATACACAGAATAAAACAGGCAGGGTGGCTTACAGTGATATATATTGTCTGTTAGGAAATATATCGGCGGTCCCCCATATGAAAAGCACCTTTCTATCACTATGGAATGCATTAAATGACACGTTTTAATGCATTTTTTTCTTCTTCAGTAAGAAAAAGTGATTCATCTGGATATCTCACTTGTCTGAGCCAAACCCCAGGGTGTGTAGTGTCATCCGTGTCACTGTGAATATTTCTGGTAGATTTCTTTCTAAGGCCTCTTCCTCTTAGCTGACATGATCAAAAGCAACAAATAAGAAGTGGCTTAAGTTTATTTCTTTGCTTACATGTTTTCTGTCCCCTGAAATATATCTTACAAGCATGATGAATATGAACTGGAAGAAATAATCTTTAAATTCATAAAGATATGCGTACATAAATTAGTCCTATGCAGATCTTTCCTTTAAAGGTAAAACACTTACTTTTCCATTTTACATCTGGTTTTTTTAAGACTTATATTTTCTGAGATTCCATAGATCACCCAAAGCCACAGATATTAAAATCGACTCTCAAACAAGTCTTCATCATTCCTTGGAATTCTATTTTTTCCCAGGAAAAAAAACCCAGTCGTTTGTGTTAACGATGTTCAAATACTGTTTAAACTATTGATTAGTCAAGAGGTTTAAATAGTTAAAACTCCACTACATACTTACCTGGCAGGGGAGACACCATGATCAGGCAGGTGGTTTTCCCAAGGCGACGCTCATCCCCTGCACTCCAGGCGTGCTGACCCCTGCGATTTCCCCAAATGTGGGAAATTTGACTTTTTTTTTTT
>WAAD01032508.1:0-27505 GCA_013389945.1 Fregata magnificens | reverse complement strand
GACTGGTGAAGGGTCTAGAACACAACTCTTATGAGGAGCACCTGAGAGAACTGGGGCTGTTTAGCTTGGAGAAGAGGAGGCTGAGGGGAGACCTTATCGCTCTCTACAACCACCTGAAAGGAGGTTGTAGTGAAGCAGGCGTTGGACTCTTCTCTCAAGAAACTAGCGATAGGACGAGAGGAAATGGCCTCAAGTTGCATCAGGGGAGGTTTAGATTGGACATCAGGAAGAATTTCTTTACCGAAAGAGTGGTTAGGCATTGGAACAGGCTGCCCAGAGAGGTGGTGGAGTCATCAACCCTGGAGGCGTTCAAAAAAGGTGTAGACGTGGCACTCCAGGGCCTAGTTTAGGAGTGATGGTGGTGTTAGTTGATGGTTGGACTTGATGATCTTAGAGGTCTTTTCCAACCTTAATGATTCTATGATTCTATGATTCTATACATGTGAAGCAGCTCCTGACAACACCAGGTACCACTGTCTACAATCCATTCACCTTTTTCACCCCAGGAAGACAAAAGAACCCCCCCCCCAAGAGACACTGCTATGCAGTATTGAAAAATTTCCCGTCAGGCACAGTTAACAGAGACTGGGCAGCGGCCCTTGTTGTTGCAGTCCCCTGTTCCGGAGTGCTCTTGGGCTTGTGCTGAAGCTCCTTGGGGGTCCTGCATTGCACCCCCATCACTGAGGGCTCCCTTCCCCTCTGCCCCAGCTCCACTGGCTGACACTGTCTGCCCTCTGTCTTCTTCCACCCAGGCTGGTATCCAGCATCTTCTGAGAACTTTCTGCTGACTGAGTTTCATCTGTACATCGACAGGGGATTTATGGCTGCTTCTGCACGGCTTACTGGCTGTGCCAGCTCTAGTTTCCCACTCAGCGGCTCCTTCTGCTTGACCGTGGACGGCAAGAGAAGCGAGTCAGCAAGCCCTTTCTCTTTTAGCTGTTTCCCAGCGAAAGGAACATTAGCACATCAGACTGCTAGACAACACACTACAGAGATTCCCCCACATANTTATGCTGAGCACTGCTGTTGCAACCTCTCTGTCTTTTACACTTGAACGGGAAGGGGCCTTGAAGTGAGGCGCTAAAGCCAACAGCTTATCCACAAAGCCCCTGGCTAATTAGTCATTAAAAAAAGAAAAAAGAATTACAATCAGTCAAGAGAGGAAAGACGGGTTTAAAAGGATATACCTTTATAGCTATAAATTGCTAAAGAAAAAGAATTACAGGATAATGTGCAAAGGGTCAATTCAATAAAAGGAGGGAAAGAGAGACCTGAGTTTCCTTGAACTCACCAGGGAGGCAGCTGTGTTCGGTGCGCTTGCTGCACATACATGTAGCTGGGTAATTGCTAGGTTAGGAACTGAAATAGCAGCATGTGGGCATGATCCAAAGAAGCAAGCAGACACACAGAAAAAAAAAATCACCAGCCCAGCCTTGGGCAAAGTTTCGCTGCATGCAGAGTATTTACACTTTTGTAAAGCATAAATAAGCAGGGAGGATCAGCATGCTCCCCCAGCAACGTACATACCCTCTGACAGAGACTGCGTTTGGCTGTATCTAATGAGCACAGTCCCAGCAACGAGACTAGAGCCCTGCAGGAGTTGCGTGCTCTCACATTGCATTTTTTTGAAAGCAGCTCAATTAATCTCAAGGTTAACTTAATTAAGTAAAGCTCACCTCCTTATCAGGCTCTTCTCAGCTTTTACGTTATATCAGGTACTGTGGAGCCATTCATCAGACTCACAATGTGCCTCTCAGCTAGGTAAATATGGGCTAATCGTATTTCACAGAGGGTTCGGAGAAAGGCAGAACAGTTAAGGCCAAAGTTTTGAACGTCCAGCCTTTGGGAGCTGTGCAGGGACAGAAAGGAAAACCTGGGGCAGGGGAAAGAATCCCACAGCCACCCAGGGAACTGCGAGAGCCAGACAAAGGAGGAGAAGGAGACCAGAAATAAAGTCACCCGAAACACCGACGTGTTTGCTAAGCCCCAAACTGTGGGCTGCACGTTCAGGGTGGGCCACCAAGGCTCTTGGGGCTGGGGTTGACTGGGAGAAAAACCACAGCCACCCCCGCCCCTGCAGCTGGGAAGCCCTAGGGAGCCAAGGGCACTGGGAGGGTGTGATAATAAGGATCGTTTCCGAACCATTTTAGGGTCCTGCTTTCCTCTTAGAAAAAAGGAGATCTCACACCCATCAGTGGGTGTCAGCCCCGGCAGGGCAGTCACAGCGCAAACCCGACTGGAAACCCTACATGCAAACACGGCTCGTGTTGCCTGCATGCAGCGAGCAAACCAAGTCACAGCAGGCCTATGCTCCGCCGTGCACGCCGACACGTTGGTGGTGGTGCAACGTGGAGTCCGGCGCCGGGATGCATGCATGTGAGTGTTGGAGACTGGGGGGAACCGTCTCTTGTTCTTACATGATGGAGGAGGGAGTTTGTCCTGCTGTCCTACAGTCACATGCACTGCAGTAAAAGAAACCTAAAGGAACTGGACAAGGTCACCAAGAGAGAGAAAAACAAATCTGAAAAAGGTTTTCAAGACATCCTGCCCTGAATCCACGTTCCAGTTACACTCTTTCTGCCTGTCCTCACACTCCCAAGTTATAATTCCTTACCCCCACTTTTCTTTTCCTATAAAAGAACAAGACGAACGTAACGTTTATTGTTACAAAAAGCACAATGCCATAATCAGGTTAAGAAAACAAGTGACTGAATGCTGACATACATTACTGAAAACTTAATTCTGAAAAGCTTCATTCGTTCATCGGGGACACTTGTCTTGTTTACAATGCCACTTCTGTTACAAGCGTTTTTAAAGACAGCTACTTCTGAGAGTGGGAGGAGCCTGATGGCCTTGTGAATTTGGCATGCAAATTTACCAGGCAGTTTCAACCTCTGTTTCCTCATCTATCAGTGCTTATAAAAAGCGTGTGTATGCACCTCATTTGAAGAGAGAGAGAGAGGAGAGTAGGAGAGATATGAAAAGAGGAAGGAGGAAGGGAGGAAGCGTGTGGACCTAGAGTGGCACGAGGGGCTAGCAGCAGAAGTGAGAAGAGCTGTATGTCCATCAGCAGCACACTGTCCCTGTCTCTGTTAGCGCTCCACCAGTTCTGTACCTGCCTTGAAAAAAAGTTCCTTGGTGCCACTTAATTATTGCATAGTCTCTGAAGTTTCAGAGACAAATACATCTCCCAGTAACCCTATCTTCATCTTGTCCTATTCTCAGCATTTTCAAAAATGCACCATCTCCCACCCCAGCCTCAACCAGTCATATTCATCTTTTTCCATCTTACCTCAGAGCTTCCTCAGCATTTTTTATACCTATTGGCATGAATCAAAGTGATTGCTTCAAAGGCTGATTTTTCCCATGTGCTGCTGTTTTGGAGGTAACAGCCTCTGCAGCTGATAAGGATCTTCCCTTTCCCCTGCTAGAACAGAGTCCATGTTTTAAGAACACATTTTGCTCACCTTTGTGTTCATATCTACCTCATTCTAAACAAGCAAGCATTTCTCTTGAGAAAATGAAATCTGTGGTAGCCCCAACCTCCCCAAGCTTCTCCTAGAGGAACAGCTACATGCACTCTCACGCAGGAGATCAACAGCCAATGCCCCATGGAAGCGAGAGTGTCTCTTCGCTGCCTAACCTGGAGAGGTCTTGGGCACACATGGATTTGCAACTTTTAGGAGGCTCCCAAATCTTAGCCTTTTTTGAGGGACTTCAGATGATCTTCATTTCAATATCTCTTGCTTTCATGTGCTCAAATTAAATCACGCGTGCTGTGAGCAGCCTAACACAGCTAGCACAGCTCTGTATGGTGTGCTGATTGTTTTTCCAAACCTTGAGCGTTTGGCATGTCAGGTCACACTCGACCAACTACACAGCAGAGGGCAATGGTTCAAGAGTGTCCTCCCTCAGAAGGAAGGACTCATTTTATTGGCAAACCACCAGCAGCAAGAGATTATGCTAAGACTGTAAATAATGAAAGCATGATAAAACTATATGCTTTTTTCCTCTCCTCAATCCCTTTATTATGTTTTCTGGTATAATAACAATAACCTGCTGTTGTCCACCAGTTTCCTCATTTATAGAAGACTTGGGGTCCCCCTGAGGTTTGAGGGGTTGACTCTGCGGTTAAAGAGCCGCATGGGTTTATGCAGACCTCTCCTGGATCACTGGGAAGGCCAGGAGGAGCGCTCAGGGTGGTGTGCCAGCAAACTGGAGCTGAGATGTACATGCTGAGGTAGCCCTGTAAAGCAAAATGAAACAGAGGAGTAGAGCTGGAGACACATTGGTGAAAGGAGCATAAGTGGAAATATTTGCCAAGCATTGTGGGACTGCCAGATCCACAAACGGTTTGAGACTACCTCCCAGTTCATGGCTTGGAAAATGTATTCTGTGTTAAGCTACATGTGCTGCTAAGAGCCCACAGTTTAGCCTAAAAGTCAGTCTGATTAATTCATAGACAGGCCAGGGCTGGGAGCAACACGGAGGTGGGAGCAACAGAATAGAGCTGGGGCAAAAAGAAAGCAATCAAGAGAAAATACACTTCGGAGCTCTGTGGTGCTGGAGATACCGGGTGCTAGTAGCAGTCAGTGGGATTGATGCTGGGGCACCTTTAGAAAAGGCAGCAGATAATGAGAATCAGCATTAAGAACAAATCAAGGTGGGAAAAATTTACTGCTGTCTCTACTGAGGGACTGTGGACGGAAAATTTGGAGAGAGATGGTGAAAACACTAAGCGAGGCCAAACAAACAAATTCCACTAGAACCAGCAGAGTGTTTTTAAATCGTGTCCTTTAACAATCTACTGTTTGCATTACCATAACATGCCATTGCATTATTTGGGCATGCAAACAATTGTTGAGTTCCCAACTTCTGCTGCTGGAAAAAAATGATGACCTGGGGGAAAGAATTTCTGTAGTAAATACCTCAGCATGAATAATAAGATGAGGTTATTTAAGTGACAGCTCCTTGAAAAATTAGCGTAACTTCCTAATAACTGTACTACATAGCTTAAAGAAATCTAATTTTATCTCTGCCTCCCACACAGTAAATCTCCCTATCACATTCTTTCCTTGCTTCATTGCTATTTCTTTGCTTAATAACCAGCTACTTAAAAGATTGGGGATAATGTTAATAATGGGCGAATTAGATACACAGAAAATAAATGTTTTCTGTGCTTTCAGAGGTACCCAGCATGACTGTCATTAAACCAATACCGAGGCTTGAGGGAACACAGAAACCTGGGCAGGCTGCAGTGAAACAGGGCAAGGACTCCAGCTAACTTAGTGTTGAGCAGTGTCGAGCAGACAACATTAGTCAGTGTTGCGATGGTAAAATATTTAACAACAGGAGCTCCTCTCCCCTTCAGCATTTTTCTCCCGTAAACTAATTAAGCTATAATATTATGAGCGCTTCCTTTCAGGCTAGGCTTTCCTTTTAGCATGACTATAGGCAGGCTGGGCAAAGCTGGGTTATTGCTGTGATGAAAAAACTGGCACTACATTTTGCCTCAGTCTCCCTTATCTTTTTTTTCAAGCTCTACACAAAGCCACTCACATGCCCAATGGCTCAATCTCACTTCCAATTAAGTCAATGATAAAACTCACATTGTCTTAAATGGGAGCAGGCTCGCATCCCAAAGGCTAACAGTCAAGGCTTTTAACAGTCAGACTACTAATAGGGAAAGTAGAAAGAGTTAGAAAATGTCGTTGTCTTCTCTTTTCTTAGGAGCAGTAATTCAAAGTGAATAGAGAAGGCATGTTCAGTTTGAAATTATTTTCAGGGAGAAAAAATACGTAGTGATTCTATTTATAATGCGGTGATTCAGCTCTTCTTATAATATGTGTGGATGGATCTGTTGCAGAGAAGGAGGCAGCACATAACAAGAATTATCGGCTCTGCCTTTAATAGTTTGCAAGCCCTTTCTTAGCCCTTACTATATTACCTAGCCCGTGCAGCAGTGTACACTGCTGTTAAAAAGTTTTGGCCAATTAATTTGGTTATATCAGAGTCCGCTGCTGAATAAAGAGCAGAAGACCCAGCACACTCCAGGCGCTTCCTCAGCACTGGCCTCCTGCTACGGACAGAGCCCGTACAAGGCCCAGGAGGAAAGAGAATTTTGTTTTTCTTTTTACAATGTTGACAAAATTAAGGAAAAGGAAGAGATTCGATTAACAATGGCCACATTAATATTAATTTCTCTCACACAAACCCATATACTTTCGGCAGGGGGGGTAATCCGCAAGTAAAAAAGCCTGGAGAGGGCTTTGGAGACAGCCTGGCAGAGGCACCCAGCGTTTAAATTTCCCACAAACCCTTCAAAGGTTGGGCTTCCACCCAACCCAGTTTCCCCAGCGCCTGTGTGATTCCCACTCCTCGCAGAGGGAAGAGGCACCCGCACAGAAGGGCAACCCTTTGGGAGCAGCCTTTTGGGTGGTGACAACCTGCTGGCGGCAATAACCAATTTCTCCTCCTTTCCTCCCCCTCATCCCCCTCGCACCAGCAGAGGAAGAGGGATGCAGGCTGCAGAGTGACTAAGCTGCGGTCCCCGGCACACAGGGGCTTCTGCCGGCGGGGAGCGAGTAGGGAGGACATTGCTACCACCAACTGGGCCTTGAAATCTGCTAGCTTGCAGGGCGGCGTGCTGCAGTGAGCTGGTGCCCGGTGGATACTCAGCTCAGTTACGGCAGGCCTGCAGCTGGAGGGCTGCCCCAGGAACCCTGCGGCTCCCTGCCTGGTGCTGCCCCAGTACGTACAATGGAGTCATTCTGGGGAGGCAGACACCATGGAAAGTTTGAAGCCTATTGCCAGCTGGATTTTATGTTTCTTCAGGATGCCCGTGACAGCCATAGCTGTAACTGCACACCACGTGTGGGAGCAGGGAAGCCTGCCCTGCCCTGCCCTGCCCTGCCCTGCCACAGTGTTGAAAGTATTTTCTGTCTGTTCTGGGTATTGTTTGTTCATCACCTGGTGGATGCGTTCCACCTATAGTTATGTCCTTCATCTCAGTGCCTTTTCTGCTCCTTGCTTTTCCCCTGCTAGCAGAGTGGAAGGAAACGTGTTTGCCTTTTGCGGTCTTTATTACCAAGTTCAAGCGGAGAACACTGAACTGTAGCGCTGCCTGAGTAACCTGGTGTGATACACCCACACAGGAGGGAGAGGTAAAGGGGACAGCTTTTCTGAATGACACTCAAGTTCAGCTTGCAGGTTTGCAACTCTTCTGAAAAATTGAAATGGCTCGTGCAGCAAAACTGAGAGCAAAGTTCCATTGTCCGTTACTCTAAGGGGAAGCCGGGTGGCTCGGCAGAAGTTGAAGGAGTTGCTCTGGATGAACACAAGGGTAACAGCCATCTATAGCGTCAGCTCCCAAATGTTTGCACCTCTTCTCTCCCCAGTTTGCGATCTGGAGAGTACACATGCACGCACCCACACATGCGCTGGTTTTCTCTCCTCTTCCGCACCATTCTCCTTTCCAAGCCTTTTTGAGTGTCACGGCTTCAGAATTCAAAACAGTCCCAGCCTATTTCTCTAATTGAAGCAGAGATCATGGCATTGCATTTCTGCATCAAATGTTGAGGGCCAATGGCATTCAAAAAACCCATAAAGTTGATACTGAAATAGTAGCTTGGTACAAGTACAAACTGCATAACCTCTTGGAGAAGGAAGCGGTGCAGTCCTGGAGCCCGTGGGTCTGGGTGCCCTGCTCTTCCTCTCTCCCTCCCTCAGCCCCTGACTCTTCCTCCCTCCCTCCCAGCCTCCTTCGAGCAGTATGACCTGTGCTGAGGGCCTTTGCCCACTCCCATGCTGTGGACGCCCTAATCCCAGCACGCTTCCCTCCTGCTCCAGCTGCACCGCATAACCTACAGCCCCCCTCTGGCCCCGGGTGTCTCGGAGCTCTTTTCTGGCGTGGTGATGGTGAGGAAAAGATGTACCGTTGGCATCGCGTAGGAAACCCCACCGATCTCCCTGCTGCTGCTGGCTCCGCCTCATCTTTGGGGAGCAGAAGCAGAGGAGAAAAGTATCAGAAGTGCAGTGGGGCCAGAGAGGAGCCCACTGTCGAGGTGAGGGCACCCAGCGACTCCGGTACGGTTTGGTACCGCATGCGTGAAGACCAGCAATGCTGCCACGGTGTCAGCATGTCGGCCAGCAGCGGGACGCAGGAGCACTCAGGACAGGGCTTGTACTGCCACGGCAGCCACTCTGCCTTTAAAAAAGGTAGACGACTTTGAAAAATGTCTTCCCACAGCTAGCTAGCTTTGCAGGCCAGTGTGAAGAGGGAAGAAATCTCCTCCCCACTTTCCTGCTGTCACAGGCACCGATCTGACTCACCCCATCACTCCCACTGGGATTTTGAGTTGACCCTGTGTCAGAGTTACGGGATTGCTCTGCCAGATCTTGCTTTGCTCCCTTCCTTCACCCGCAGGGAGGAGGGATGTCCCCTGACAGGCCTGCCTTGCCCAGCCTGGCCCCATTCAAGGAGCGCTAAGGGGACGCATGCTCACCATGCTTCTTTGGCTCAGCTTAATTTACAGGGACATTCTGTGTCCTGACTACTGGAAGTTCACCCAAGGCTCTTAATGGATGTTTCCCCTGCATCATGACTACTGATAAACATTCTTCATTAAAGTACTAAATTAATCTCTGCTGAATATATGCGACGCAGCCTGAAGCCCACCTCAATCTCCATTAACTCCATTGTTCTTGCAGCCGAGAGAAATAAGATTTATTTTAGTCAGTAAAGTGAACAAACACCACCTGTGATCTACTCAGGAAGCTGACCTGAGCTAGAAGGTGACATTTTTACTGTTCCTTTTTGACTATAACCAAGGCTAATGGTGCATGATTATGCTTCCAGCAAAGCTGTCTTTTTCAGTTGAAAATGAGGTTTTTGTCAATTAAATTCTCAGTGAAACAAAGACATGTACACCATACATATAATTCAATTTAAATAATTGAATAATTAAATTAAATTAAATAATTTAAATAAATAAATAATTCAATTTAAAAAACATACTGAAACAAAGAAGCTTTAAAGAATGGCGCTGTAAATGACAGATAAGAATTTTTTTTTTGTGGCTTGAGTGAATTGCCACTTTTGTTCGCATGCTCTGCATAGTGATCACAGGCTGAATCAGCCTGCAAATATGAACAGCCCCTTTGCTTTCCAAGCAACTCACTGGCTAACTTCTATAGTGCCACTGTTTTATGGGTGAGCAGGCTAAGTCAGTTCCTCATCCTGTTAGTATGGAGCTCAGACAATCAACAAGTTCATGTTTTGAAGACGGATGGAGAAACTCTTTCAGTGAACTGCATGGGACTTTCAAAGCATAAATAGAGCTTAAATGAGGACAAGGATACTTCTTTATTACATCTCTTTTTCACAGCTAATGGAACTCCCGGAAAGTTCAGAAGCCGTAATAGTGCAGGCTTTTTCCATACATATTGCAAAGCAGGTTTCCTCCAGCAAAGTCAAACAGTATGTGCCAGGCAGACAATGCCTTCCCACTTTGTCCTTCAAGATGTACTGTGCCTGATTTTCTGCACATGGCATGACAGTGTTAAAAGTACAGTCAGGAATTATGTATTAGAGCTTGCTTTCTGCTACGTGCTCTCTGCTGGGACTGTCTGAGGGTCTGAGCCTTAATAGGGCTCAACAACTTGAGCGCTCGTTAAATCAGAGGGGGCTGAGGGTGCTCAGAGAAGGCCGAGGAGGAGAACAGGGAAGCCGAGAACAGATGAAATTACAAATGGTTGTGTCCCACACTCAGTCTCCTTCTCTATCACGACCTGGGAGCACAAGATGAAATCAGAGCCCCTATGGGGAGAGCTAGGATGATTGTGTTGACTTGTGCTGATCTCTGCAAAAAGCCAGGCCAGGTGGGAATCACATGCTCTGATTCAGGACCCAAAGGATGTGTACGCCTCATGTGAAAGGAGAGGAGAGAGAAAAGAGCCTTTTAAAGGAATACTTTAGATCTGTTCAGGACTAGGCTTTGCTTCATTATTTGAAGCGAATCTTGTGAAGCAGTTAAATTATAGACAGTAAGACTAATGCTGTAATGATTATTACTGTCAAAGGCATCTAACTCCTTCAGATTCCCTTGAAAATCCCTGTTTTGCTGCATGTTGCACTGACAGAGTGGAGTAAGGGCTCTGACTAGTGCAGGAAGAAAAAGCTCCCACCATTTTCATGCTTCATCTATGGTTTCCATAGCAGATTTGGCAACATCTCAAACCTTCCTCAGCCTTATACCTATTATCAGTTACGTTATGTTACAGTGCTGCATTTTAATTGCTGTGTTTTCTGAGACAGAGGGAGCTGAATCTAAATATATCTCAAGCGCCAGCAGTGATATTTAGCACAGAGACTGTAATTAAGTATTCAGCCATCGCCAACAAATAAACTTCTCACTTGAGCAAATAGGTTCTCTGAAAAACACCTGAATGTTTGACAAAATTCCATTTCCTGTTATTTTAATAACATTAGGAGGCCTTGGCTTTCTTGATTGGTGGGGTGTGCATCTAAACTGCCAAGAAATTACCCGTTTTCGATCACAGCTCTTTTTCTTTTATGAATGCAGACACTGACAGCTCTAACAAAGATGCTTAGCTAGGAAGCTTTTTCTCCTTTAAGAGAAATGAAATATGGCTGAGTTAAACCGACTAATTACAGTTTATAATAACAATACTTCCTGGAAAAAAAATTAAACTATACTTAACTGCTGGGTTTTTTTCTTTAACCTAGGGGTTTGGCTGCAGTCTGATGGCTAACTACTTGCAAAAATCTTCTCAAGTGGTACAGTCTAGCTGGTAGATTCCAGAGCAAAAAAATACCCCTCTGTCTCCCACAGTATAGACATATTTTTCTGTCAAACCATTTTCTTTGTATTTCTAGTGCAAAACTTAATGTATGCAATAGGAAGCAAAGAATTTGAATAAAGATCACTGAAAAAAACCTGAAGTACATCCTTCACTTTGAGTATTTTAGAAAGCTCTTGGAATTTTTGCTAGCCCATATGGGGTACTTTAGAAAGGGGAAACTCACTAGGTAAAATGCCTAGGCTGGCGTCAACTGTGCAACTGCAGAGATTTATACCCAGACCTCCACTCTTCTATCCAAGTGCATGCGTCCCTGTTTTCTCCTGAAGTGTTGTCTCCTCCAAGGTCTTCCACGGGGACTGGGAAGTTTCTCTCACTCCCTTTTCACTCAGAAAATATCTGAACATGACTTGTATTTGAGAATACTGAGCGACAGAGCTTCTCTAGCAAGGATTTTTCAAATTATCAGTTTTTATGCTCCTGGGATTGAAAGGGATGCTGGAGGTGGAGACATGAACACACAGAGATGCAACCGGGCTTTTCAACCCAATGGGAATTAACGCGGCAATGGATGGCACAGGAGGACAAACTGAATACTGTAAATGGCATTGAAAACTAAGCCAGGAGTACTGACCCAGAAGGCCACTTTCTGAATGAAAGCACTCTCTCTCATTTAAATGATAGCTACACAAAGTGTGCAGGAAACACTGAGCCTGATCAGAGAAGTGAAGGTCAGAATATTTATTTACCTTTCTTATAACTACCTTTTTATTTTTCCCTTGGGAAATAGCAATCTAAAATGAACCACAAAACCACAATATTTATCAGGTAAGGGAATCTTCAAAAAAATCTGCCTTGTGGTAATCCAAGGACCAGCTATTCTTAATCCCTTGAGAAGAGCTTTGTTTTGCGTGTATCACCACTGAAATCAATGAATACAGAATGGGGCAAAGTCTGAATGATCACAGACAGTCTGGAAACATACTATAAATTATTCAGATCTTACCCCAAAATTTAACCGTGTTTATTGCCACAGGAGGCGACATTTCTTTGTAGCTTCCTAAAATATGTCAAAATGGAAGAATTGGAACAAGAACATGCTTAATCACCGATGTTATTTTAACAACTCAAAATACAAATCCAGAGTCCTCTTCTGGGTATTTCAGTGGCGTACACTTTTTTTTTAAGGCAGATATTTAAAACATTATATCCCAGTATATCCAGTCTAATGCAGTATTAAAAAGGAAGGTTCCAGTTGAGTATACTTTAATACTTCATTAGATGGGACATACTGGCATGCAATGTTTTAAACAAGTGGCAAAGTTATGCCAAAACAAAGAAATCGTGTTGCAGCTCCTACTCAAGCTAAGGCTCACCCTGAAGTCAGCTGCTGAAGAAGTGAAAAATTTGTCCCAGTGAGAAACAAAAAAATTCAATGCTAATCATAGGCATGTTCTCTGCTCAAAACACGGGAGGCTACTTAATTCTATTTCTACTGAAAGCTCACACCTACAGCTGCTGAAGTACAGAAGCAAAACTGCTGAGTTTCAGAAGGGCAGATCATGAGATACTTGCAAACCGTTTAGTGTTTAATTCAGTGATTCTAGTCAAATTTGCAGAAAGAAAGAAAAAGACCAATGCCAGTGGCATTGTAAGCACAGTAACTTTTACTACCTGATTCAGATCTTTCAATCTGCATTCAAGAACAGGCAGAAATCTGACATCTCCTCTGGATCTAGGAGAAAGCTTCAAAGGCTAATGCCAAGGATCACATTCCTGAGTCTGCTTCTCTCAGATGTTCAGTGAAGTCCCATGCCTGTACCCGTCTCTCACTCTCTCTTTACACCTCTTTCATGTTGGTTTCTTCTACTTGTCTCAGACTTGGTTGAAAAGATGTGCCCCTCTGGCTGCAACACAAGACACGAGGGTTCAGAAAAGCTCCCATGTCCTGTGTTGTAGCCGGAGGTCTCACAATAGTTTAGAGCAAACCCTCTGGAGTGCAGGCTCCTTTCGCAGGCAGAGCTCTTTTCCTGCACTTTTGAATTCAACCTATGTGTCAATCTGTGAAAGAGAAGTGGAGAAGAATGGAAATCAGGTGCTTGTGGACAGCACGCAGATAACACTGTGTGCTATTGCTACTGTCAACATTGCAAATGGAAAAACGACCCAAGTACCTGCCAATCTGGGTCAGAAAGGTCAAATTCAGACCCAGAGTTAAGAGCTGTCATTCGGTTGACCTCAGCTAAGACACGCCAGCTCACAGCAGTCTGAATTAGCCCTACTGCCTTTCCAGCATAATCTCCAAAATTTGAAGACTGAAAGCATTTCTTTGGCAACTTAGCCAGCACCTATTCTTTCAATGGCAGATAAAGCTAAGCAAATAATTAGCAACTAAACATGTATAAACAAATTCTGCCTTTTGTTTCTTGTTTGCAAATTGCCCTTACACGGATCGCAACATTTCCAAATTTGTTATGCAGAATTATTTATGAATGCCTTAATAATTAATAATTCCAGGTCTGCAGATCACTCATAAAGGAGTTGTGAATATTTGCAAATCACACTGCATTTCTTAATTACACAAGCCATGTAAAACTTATTCCTGATGAGGTTAGTTGTCTAATTAACTAACTGACACTGTGGATACACAGCTCAAGAAATCACTTTTGGTAAACATTCCAACTTTTGAATTTTAAACGGGCACTGCTGAGAACAGTTTCTGCTACTAAAGCTCCATGCTAAATATCCACAGAAAACAACCCCTAGAAATGGTTCAGAGAGTTAAATTGAAATTCACTTACGAATCCAAGTGGATATTCACAGGACAGCATGTTTTTTTACTGCTTGCTCAACTCAAGTCATAAATTAATGCTAACGAAAATATTCAGAGCTGTTGTTGAATTTCTTATGAGCACAGTATTTACTTGTATGTGTTCTTTTCCTTGTGGACATACAATTCATTCCCAACTGAAATGCTTTGAGAGGCAGAGCTTGAAAAGACTTTTTTTTTTTAATAAATGTCAATCCAGTACAGTACATTGCTGTGCATTACAATAAAGAACAGCAATTTGGAGCCAGGTATACAAGACAAGATTATTGCTATCTCTGTTCAAAATATCTTTGGCAGATTTATTGCTTTTTTGTCTCTGACTCTCTACATATCACTTTTATGCTGTCGCTACTTCGTTTGGTACTTTTGCTTCTCCAAACAAACTCGAAGAAGCGGGAGAGGAAATGAAGTGTACTTAGCTGCTATTTTTATGAAGGTGACCCACTGAATGCCTGTTCAGGCACTCTGATGATAAGTACTCACATTAATAGAATTTAGTAAATTACATAAGCTGTTTGCTCTAAAATGTCAAACTTCTGTTCAAAAGATTTTTAATTTATTTTTTTTAAACTTTCCTATCTACCTCAAATAAAACTCACAGCTATCAGCTTTGTTCATTTCCAGACTTATCTCGCATGGAGTAAAGTACAGTTCAACCAGTCACAGCTCAGATAGGACAAAGCTATGAATTAAAACATCTTTCCATATGAGCGCATCAAAAGGAATGCCATCAGTATTTTTGACAATAACATGGCTCTTAAGGTTGTCTAATGACAAGTGCAACAACAGCTTTCAGCCATTAGTCTGCAACTTGAAGAACTCCCAAACCTTTTTGTGTATGTATTCTGAGATTTTTGCTATGAATTATATAGTTTATACAGAAATTAGTTATTTCCAGCCACCTGCCTTTCTTATCTCAGCTGCATAGTAAAAAAAAACCCAACTGTTTTTACATTCAGCGTGAAAAGAAAATCATGCCAAGCTCCATCTGTCTTACCAATTCCCTAAACTGTGCCTATATAGGCACTAAAAGGAAATCAAAACACAGAGTACTAGAAACTTGGGACCCAGAATTAATCTGCTTTTTACAGAAAAATTATGTTCAGATAAAGCTAAAAGATTCACTCCATCCCAGTTACAAGAAGGAAATTCAAGGTTAGAGCTGAAATTGCATCCTTAAAGGTTTGGTGATGCCCTGTAGAAAAAGCAAGAAAATCACTTGGGTTAGAGAAGATTCTGCTTAATTACTCTATATTTCCATCTTTTGTGTCTCCTCATTTATGTTCACTGAAGACATTTCTAAGAGAAGTTACTCTGGGTTCACAAGCCTCTCTGGAACGGTCTCGTTGTCTGCTCCATGCGATGTCTCAAATAGGAAGCAGGATGCATTAGCACTGCAGCCTGCTCTATACAATGCATCCTTTTACCTGTTTTATACTACCAACAGGGGTAAGTCGATTTATGGATCCTCAGTCTGACAGTACAATCATCTTTCATTCCATGGCTATAAACTTTGAGCCATGATGAATACTGATGGGATGGAGGGCAAGGGAACGATTTGCAAATCACCTCTTGTGTGGTGTTTCACTCCCCTCTCCCCCGACGTGAGTGGGAAGCTGGTATGGAAAGCTGCAGTGAACGATCGTTGAAATTTGGCCTCTCAGCTGAGCTGGTCAGCGTAATCTTCACAGTGAGCCATTTGAGAACAATCAGTGCCGATATCATTAGCCACAAAGTCATTACTTCTATGGGTTGCATAAGGAGCAAGAATGGATATAATGTGCTCATATGACTACAGAGGTGTCCAAGGGGTCCTTCCCTGGGGTGAGGAGCTGCCATTTCAGACCCAGCCATCAAATCAAACCTCTAAACTGGAGGTCTGAGAGGAATTCTGATTTCCACCACCAAACCCACCCTTAAAATTTGGTTGTGTGGCTGGACCCAAAATGGGAAAGGGGTTATTTTCCAGTTCCAGAAACACATCACAGAGATACTGAAGCCACAGAATGTGAATCTGAACTCAAGCCAGGGTGATTTGTCCTCATCTTCAAGCCATTAAATGTAAACTAGCACTTTCCTTTGGATCTGGGTACTGCCTTCTCTGCCCATTAATATTACTAGTTAAGGGAGACATTTCTTGCCACTGTTGGAATCAATTTTCTTTCCCAGCCCCCATTCTTTGTTACAATTTCTGAGTTTGTGACAAATACCCTTTTGTTCTTCTAACTAAATTTCACATCTGTTCCGCACCAGTTCACTTTATTCTTTGGAGAGGACAGTCTTGCTGGGGCACACTAAAAATTTCAGTCATTTTATAGAAAAATAAATGTGTGTATGTGTTACAATTTACCTAACCACTGTGAATTAATTTGGTGTTTAAGGTGACACTGTACTAACTGCATATTAGCACATTAGTGTAGCTGCAGGCTTTAATGTTTTCCCTTTGAATGAACAGTGCACATTTCCAGCAAAGTCCTCAAGAACTGTTTTGGAATGCAAGAAAGCAATAATCAATTCTCTTGTTGCTGCTACTTCAATATAAAGTGAAGAATTGTCCAACTTTATTTTTAAGAACATCAGTCTCTGTTTATTATTAGTAAAACATTTTTGACAAACTCTGCCCTTGCAGGAATACAAACCCTTCTTGTATTCAATAGGTACACATCACCGCAGGCAGAATTTGGTCCTTGGTGACCTTAAGCTCTCCATGAGCCCAATCTTCTTCTAGTCTGTATTCAATGTGTGATTTCCCTCATTCCAGACTCCAAAGCCTTATAACCGTGCAACTTGGGTCAAGGCCTCTGTGGGACATGTGGCAGTTCTGCTTTGACATGGTCATGCACAAGCATTTATCAATGGTGAATGTTAAACTAGCATAATTTGAGAGAGCAAAAGGAAGGAATTTACTTTTAAACATGGAAAGCTTTATACGATATTTTCTGAATTAAAGGCAGTGATTTAAAATAATCTTGTAAATTGAAAAATCTATATCTGATGTGGCTGAAGGGGGACTTCTAGACCTAACCGTCTTAAATATAGAGTTTAAATCAATATGAGTAGTTTTGGAGCATTATTGTTCAAGGATTTTGTGCCACCGCTGTTAAAGCATTATTAATTCATGTTCTTATCTTTCTCATTTCATAAAGTGTAAGGGTTTTTTTGGTGCAAGTCTATTAATGTAGGAACTATAATCCATCTTTTTCTATTTTGCCTTGGTATTGTCTACCCAGATCAAAGTTACATTATAACACAGAGTGAATTTCATAAATTATTTTGAATGATTTTACAGAAAAAAAAGGAGAAAAAAGTGCAGGTTAAAGTCAGAAGCACGTCACGTATCACACAATTTACCAAGAAGCAGTCAAGACTGCTTGAGAGAATCTGCTAAAACTCAGCAATAAAAAGTTTGTTTAATTTCTAAAGATGGCAGATGTCATAAAAAAAGAGGCTGATGCAAAAATAAAGCCTCCAGAGTCTGGCAGTTCTGTTCGGATGTCAATAAAAGATAATGTAACCTGTCAAATTTGCAAGCATGTTTTATCCAACCATCGCATTCTACCTTCACCACTCAAGCATTACCTTCCAGGAAACATCCGCATCTGCTTGATTATCCTAAAGTAATTCTGATGAAGAGAGCAGGTTGCAAATTAAAAGCGTCTTTCTCTTCCTAGTTTTCTCTCTCTCCCCCCCCCCCTCACTTTTTAATCCTTCATTTTTTACAGTTCAGCTAATTTTTTCTTGAAAGGTTAAGGAGCTAGCAATTATTTCAATGGTTCTTGCAGCCTTAGGGTAAGTGTCTCATCTGGCCTTTATTTTAAGGATCTTCCCTTCATGCTTCATACTCGATGTCTCTTGTTGAACACTTAAGTTACTTTAGAGTTGCGGTACAACGGTAACTTGGGAGATACCGAGTCTTGTTCCTACCAGAGCATACAAACCGTGGTATGGAGATGGCCCGCAGTTGCTATGGAAGGGTTGTCATGCTTCACACTCCGCTGAGCTGGCGTTGCACCACCAGACAAAATACTAAAGGCTACTGCTGGTTTTATGCTGATTTAGATGTATTCCCTTCTGGGAAAGATTTTTTCTTTCCTGTATCCGTTATGATTTTCCCAAACATTTTAATTTGTCTTCTATTAAGTCAGCCTTCACATTTTTTACCATCAGTTCATACATCGTGACTTTGCAAAGTTTTGGAGGTTGCTTGACTATTTCCATTGTATATGTTCAGTTCTGGAAAGAGGCCCAAAAAAAGCCCACAGTCTCAACAAATAGAGTGTTTATTTCGAGGCTTCTGCTGACAGCCCTCATCACTGAACTGAGAAAGTTTACATCATATCCCCATGATAGCTCTTCGTGTTGTTGTGCTTGATGGATTCAATCACTCTGGCCACTGTGTTTCTGGAGAATCTGTCCAAATTCTGCATCAACGTCCAAAGAAAGTGTGAAAGTCGAAAACTCTATTGCTTGCTTTCCAGCTCTACAGCAAACATGCATAAAATGCATGAATCAATCAAGATCACAGCTATTTCAGGAGCCCAGAAGGGTGGAGCACTGGGTCAGGGCGAAAATGTTTGTGCTAGTGATCCTCCAGCATCAGTATTTAGCGAATCTGTCCCTGTGCAAGCATTCCCTCCTTAGGCAGAGCTGGTTTATGCTGTGAGGGGGCTGCAGTTCATTATCCAGTAGCTTGGGTAGCACAGAGAAAGCCCATCTCCACAGACAAAACCAAAACTGAGCCAGGCATTAATTCCTGAACAAAAAGTGTCTCTTTCCTAAATCAAGGAAAAGAGAGGGGAAGCTGGCCCAGCACTTCCACTCACCACAGAATAAATCCCTCAAAACTGCCTGCTGCCGCGTGTGCGCACCCTCCAATGGGGATGCTGTGGCTTGCACGGTTCAGGCTCCTTTGCCTCCCTGTTCCTGCAGGGTGAGGACACATGAGGAGACTGTTATTGTCATTATGACAGGCTGTAATTTTTTTTTCCACTTCTTATTCAGCTGTGACTTGAGCTGTCCTTCTCTCACAGAAATGCACTTGTGTAACAGCATCCGCATCCTGCTTGTGCGCACTTAACGCTGTCTTTCCACCGCTTTCTGGGTACCAATTTACAAAGCAGAGTTAGGCAGTCAGTTATTAAAACTGACCTAATTAATTAAATGAAATAGCACTGAGGGAAGGCACGTGGCTATACCCATGGACTGATATAAAAGTCTCATCTAGTGGTACTCTTCACTGATATAGTGACCCTCAGACAAATGTCTCCATGGGCTGGAGACATGCCACTGAATATTGCTTCCTTGAGGACTGAGCAGCTATTACAGACATTTTATGTCTGGCAGTGCTGCTGCTCACTAGCTTATCTACGGTTATACGGAAAGTGTGGGGCAGAATCAGCAATGAAAATAAGATTTTAAAGCTGGGACTGAATGGGCATCTGCTGAGGTATGTAAAAATCCTCTGCAGGTTTTGAGCTGGTGTCCAGAGGGCACCAGAAAATAGGGTTGGACACAGTGTACCTGATGTGCCACACTGTCATACACAAACAAGGCCTCCCAGGTGCCATCAGCCACGCGCAGCGCTTGCCACATAGCTCCTCCCAGCCAGCCTCCGGATCCGAAGTGCAAATAAAGCCTGTAAACTTCACCTCCCCAGAAACTGATTTCCATATTCACTGTTAAGCCCCTGTCGGTGTTGTCTGTGGTATGTAATTGAAACATGGTGAATAATGGAGTCAATGGATTTAGCGATGTTCTAAATTTGCTGGTCTGTAGGTGGTTTTGTCCATTGCTACTTCCTTCCAGTACTAAGCACTGACTATTGCTTCCAGAATTAAATACTCTAGATGAAAAAATTGTTCCCATAGCACAACTGACAGAAATTTGAAATGATATAATAATAATGTACAGTCCATTTGCTGTCTAATGTATGTGTGGGATTGAATAGCTCTTTGCGATACATTCCCTTCTTGCTAAATTACTCTAACTTCAAACGGAATTAAAGTAGTTAGCTGCCACTACACCATTGAACTTTGATAGCTGGATCCATTCCAAAACTTGGGACTGCAGTCGCTTTTCTTGTAGAAATTCACAAATAAGGGAAAAAGACAAGATTTTTTTTTTTAAATCTTATTCCATTCTCTAAGCTCTGCTTCGTTCACCAGTCTGGAAAGTGCGATTAGGACTGTGAAACACATATCAGCTGGAAATGTCCCACCAAAGCGGGGGTCTGCTGTGTACGTGTTCCCAGCCTCTTCTTCCACTGCAGTAGTACAGCTACGTCTCAGACTGCGGCTGTGTGTTTATCCATGTACCACTCGATACATTTAAGAACACCACCCCCACTGGCAATTTTTGCTTACACAATGACTTGCCAGCAACGCTGTGATGGCAAACACGGGTGGATACCTGCTACCAAATTCAGTGCAACAGCTTCTGACACCATTTGCTCACGTCCCTCTGTTTTCCATTAGTGCCAGCTATGCTGAACTGTGTGGGAACATACCAAATTATGGAACATACAAAATTATACTAAATTATTACACTATACAAGTATTGCACCTAGAATCCTACCCACAGGGCACACGTTAGCTCTAGCTTAGTTGCTGCTTAGGCATGTTCGGCTGTAACTGTGACTATACTAAGTCATGCACTCAGGCATAGCCATTCACTGAAGTGTCTACACGACAGTTGGCTACAGTATTTGCTTTTGAATGGGTCCCACTGTACCATGTTGGCGAAGGGGCAAAGTCAGTAAGAAACTGTTTGCACTGGACATGTCTGGTACTTGTCTGCTCAGCACAGACCTCCTCTTTTATTGCATTTGCTTGGTAGTAAAGGATGTAGGCAGACACAGCCTGACGAAACTGGCTATCAGAGAATCATCCTGCTGTATTCTCCATGCCTTTGATTACTCTTTAATTCAGTGAAATTTTCATGCAAAGTCCTTCTGGCTCTGAATGAGCACAAGTATGTCCCTTCCAGTTCTTAAGAACATAAAAGACTATGCTACCATCCTTCTGTTACCCTGCCCTCTCAAAGCACAAAAGCATTCACTTAAGGAAGGAATAACATACAAGGCATTTTTTGAATTTCAGACTATTGAAGTGTACTTGACCACTTCATACACTCCAATGACTATTCTTGCAGCTAGCTGCAAAAGAAGAACAGACATGCAAAAATAGTAAGTAACTAGTCTGAGGTCACACAGACCATGGCTACAGTGTCTGGCAAGGGCAGTGTCAAAGCTTGAATATTCTCAAAACTAAACATGTCTGCTGTACAGGGGTGAGCCTGAAAGCACATCCACTGGTACAACTGGGAAATGCCCTCCAGAGCATGTGCCCTAGCAAGACCAGCACATCAGTGCACAGCTTTCACAGCCTGCTCACCCACATTGTCCACTGCCTGCCTCCAAGGCAGCCGCATGGAAGGAGGCAAGGAGGAGCCAAAGGACATCACCCTTGCACCTACTCTGGAGACAACCCTTTCAAAGTGCTGTAGATATAGATTAAAGACACTGAACTGGTTCTCTTGAATATCATTTAATGCTTTCTCCATTTCCCAGGGTCAAAGGTGCTTTGGGTGGAAAACCTCAAATTTTGGGCAACTTCGGGGGCATCATGTTCAATACTGGGAATGAAATGAACAGATAACAGAACAGAAGGTTCCCAAAGATAGCTGTGGGAGTGAAAATGGGAAAAGGGAAACAGAAAACAAAGGAATCAAATCTCTATACATTCCTTATGGGAATAATTCAGCAGTATAGTCTTTGGTTGCTACAGGTGTCACTAGCTCTTCTGCAATGTTGTTAATAAAAAACAGCAGCAACAAAAAATACTTTGGTTGGACTTTGTATTTAAGTTAATTAAAATGGCTTAGATTAATCAGCATCATGCATTTACAGAGAGTGCATATGCCATCTGTGTCAAGTGTCTCTGAGTAAATCTAGATTAGAGCTTGTGGTCCGATTTTAATTCAAGTTAATTGGCTGTAAATTAATTTAAAGACAGTAAATGGTGACCAGAGCACGCTAAGAATGCTTGGTTCAGTGTGGGCTGAGCTCCAGAGCAGCGGCTGTCCAGTGACAGCAAATACAGTTGAGTTGGATGCCAAGGGACAGCAGAGAATTTTTTGGTGGGATGCGACACGAACTTGGAGCTCTGTACATTTTCTACAGTCAGTCAGATGAAAGGACAGAGCTGGAGAAGGTTTACAGCTATGCATATATGAGAGACAGTGAGGGTAACTGGTAGTTTTCAGTGGGACATTTGCAGTAGTCTGGACTGTCTGGTGTGAGAAGCAGCACGAGGCGACCAGCGCAGATTGTGGGTGTGTATGATACAGTAGGGGAATGTGATGCTGAGAGATGACCCTTGTGATGGAGCTGGTGGTGAGCTATACTGCTTCGGTTTTTGCCAGCACTCCAGTGCAGCAGGGCTAAAATCCACCAGGCACCAACCTCCTGTCAGCTTCAACAGAAGAATATGTGCTTAAATAATCTTTGAGAATTTGTGTATAAAATGATATTACTGCCATCATCTGTCAATCCACTCAGGGAAGTCTTCATCTCCAGCTTGGGAAATACTGCTTATTGAAGTGGTGGTCTGGGAAATCTGTAAAATAATATATTTGTATAAGCAACAAAAAAAATTACAATAAAGGGAATACTAGTATTCAGTAAATGAGGACTTGTATTTCTCCTTAAGAGGCCACAGACAGGTAAAATTAGCCCCTGTAGCTGTTCTACTATTCAGACAGACAGATTACCTTTGTAGTCCCACATAAAAGAATGCAGGTAAAAGAGAAATTAACTATTGAATAAAAACCTTCTCTGGGGTTCAAATGTTCAAAAATTCTTCCTCCTGTAAATAACTGTTTTTTCTAGCTCAAACCTAAGTAAAAAAGAAAAGCAATCTCCATCACTCGAAATTACGCTCATTTACAAAACATATACAGAAACATGCTCTACAACAAATCTCTGTGTCTTGTTATAAGCAGGGAGGCATCAAAATCCATAATAACAGCATTTATAAGAGAAAGATCAATATGGCATCTGGTATTTCAAAGGCAGAAAATTATTCTATTAAATTTCTACTGGTAGAAAATGCACCAGACAAAATACCTAAAACCCACTGTGGGTTTTAGTCTCTCACACTGTGCCACTGAATAAATCACAGGGAAACCATCACAATATTCTCTGTAAAAGATGCACTAGGGCCTGCTTCACCTTCTGATTGAAACAACAGCTCTCCAACACAAGGTTGTGGCTCAAGATGTCACTGACCTTCTCCAACTCACATCTTATCAGAGCATCTCTGTTGTCATTGGGATGTGGGGGTAAAGCTTAAGGTTGGTGTTTTTTTGCCCTGGGTGCCACTGTTTTAATATTGTGTGCGTGTGTGTGTGTGTGTAACTAATTTAGTTGTGCTACAGGAAAAGCAATAAAAAGGGTAACAGAGAGTTAAATACTCTGATTTTGATTCCCATTTTAGATACATAAAAGTAAAACCTAAGAATGGCCACAGTGGGTTAGACCAAAGGTTTGTCCACTCCAGGAGAGCACCCTGTTTTTATAGAATCAAGAGATCTCTGAACACAGTTTTTCCTCCTGGGACTGTTGACAATCTCTTGTTCTGGTGTCTTAATTAAAAAAAAAACCCAAAGTATGGCCATAAGTGGATGGTTATGGAACCATAAGAACAGGACAATCATACATGAAACTTCTTCAACACTCTCTCTGCCTTTAATGATTTTAGCTCAGCTCTCTGAATGTGAGCTTTACGTATTTTGCAATGCTCAGTGGATTTATTTCCATGAGCTTCAGTCATCCCTTGTAAATTTTTAGTATACCATATTCCTTGGCAAGGAGTTTCTACCTGTTGTGGGAAGAACAGAACGAGACAGCCCTAGCCACTGGGAAGTTATGGTGTCAGCCCACTGGCTATCAATGTTGTCACGTACTTTGTTGGTAACTCATAAATGGAACTATAGAGGCAAATAGTTTTGAAGTGTGATGATGAAGTAGATGTTGATGGATATTTGCAGAGTGTAGTCCCCCAGCATGAGGGACATCAGAGGAGAAAGCATGGAAGTGTCCATTTGCAAACCTTAGCGACCATGCAAGATGGCCTGTAGGCTGGACCAACCTATTGGGTTACCTGCAGGGAGATGGTACCCACAGCTGTCTCAGACCTCCCTAGGAATGGGTGATTCTGTGAATATAGCACTGAAGACGGGCTCAGGAAGAGCAATACAGAGTCAGGCTGTATTTAAAATACAAGACAAGACAGATATTGCTAGGCCAGGAAGAAGTCTGAAAAGTTGTATCTTTGTTCCTTATCCTTATAAGTGATCAACCATCCTGTTCCTTCATTCCTGCAAGATCTGGAATGACCGTGCATTCAGAGAGGAGGCTAGACCAAAGCAGCAGCTCCCTTTTCCCCCTTGAAACCTGTGTGAAGGCCCGTTTTGCTGCAATAAACTCGGACCCTTTTTACAGTCAAATACAAACCCAGCTATTCATGCCACCTGTAAATGGCCTTGTCTTAGAGTAATGCTCAGTGCTGAAGCCAGTGACATTAAATGAAGTTAGAGACTGGATTTTTACATGCACCCGAGATAAAACATAGCACCTGGTATGCGGCCTTAGAAATTTGTACATTGGTAGTAATTAATACCAGTCATTAACCTGGAAGCCACACAGGCTTATGGTGTCTGAAGGCCTCCCGTGGGTGCTAATAAAGCCAGGCTTTTATACAAGGAACAGAGCAGTTATGGATAAAAGCAGTAGGATAGATGTGACAACCAGCAATTTTAACTTATCACCTTGGAGCTTTATTTTTGAAAGCTTTTACTTCCCACTGATTGCAGGCTTCCAATTTTGTGTTGTCATGTAATAAATTACAAAAATTATCTTCCTCTTTTTTTTGGCATGGTGCTTCATAGATGAAGTGTCTAAAAAGCTTCTTTTTTTAACAGAATGAGTTAAGTATTGCTGCCATGGTGATTATAAGAAGAAATCAGCACCAAACAGCAGCCTAGAAATCTGGATACAGATTCAAAATTTTCAGTAGCCAGGGTATTTGATTTGAGTCCTTTCTAACAGGAGGCTTTTACTGTGTGTATGGAGGGGGTTGGGGTAGAAGGCTGGAGAAGAGGTCATTTTGAAAAGCAGATCTTTAACCCTTTTCCTGAAAGTGAGAGGACTGTCTAACTTCCTAATTTGTCTGAAGGAGATCTGAAGGAGACCACTCCTAGCAGGGAGGTGAAACTCGTACTCTCAGCAGGGGTGTGAAGGAGAAGGCATCGTCACCCCTGAGGTGGCTGTAAGGGTGGCACCACTGTGCTGATCATTTAAAAGCTGTCCCGTTTGACCAGGACCTTCCCTATTTAGTACTAAGGTAGTCTTGACTCTTGCATATACCAAGTACTAACAGAGTTTATTAATGTTCACTGCCACATTTACTTCCCACTGAATTTATATTCTAAATAAGTGTTCTAGACCAAGAGGTCTAGTTTGCTGACAGTGCACATGCTTGATCACAACCATCATGAAAAGTTAGCAATGGATGCAAAGACAAAACTTACAAGAGCCATTGTGAAGCTAGTAAAAATGTTTTCAATATTTAATTAATTATCTCCTATGTATCACTCACAACAAGAGGAAAAAGATTCTGTGGGATAATTAAAGAACTAAAAGCACAAAGCCATAAAAAAATGCCTTACTCAAAACCTGCAACTTAGCTAGTGCAGATATAAAACCACCAATAGCCTGTTAAGCACCTGACTAAAAGGTAAAGTCTTTGCATGAGAAAAAGGTAGTGAGATCAAAGATGGAAAGTTTCTGCCATTAATGTCCCCCATGGCTGGCTTGAGAAGGGAGCCCAGGGACTGACAGCTAAACTGACCTCTTCCAGGGACATGGAGATGTAGGTGGTCACGTCAAACTGCTCTGTTCCCTACCATGCAGGGCATTCAAGATTAGTCACATTTTATAGCCAGTGACATTAAACTCTTTCATAGTGATCCATGTGCTATAAGTGATAATATATTATTTATAATATTTTAATCACCTGAATTCAGGGACCTCAAAGCACATATTAATTAATGTCTATTTTAATTAGCTCTGCCTCAGAGAGAGGGAGAAGACAAAACTGTGCAGCCTTATTAGCGCTACACTCCAGCACCGTAATTAAACCCAGAACACGAATGTAATACACATCAGGACTTAAAGCAGTGAAAGGCTGGTCATCACCATGGCAGCCTCCCACTCTTATGACTTCCTTTTGCCTTAACATCATTCTTCTTTCCTCCCTGTGTCTTCCTGTGAACGGTAGTTTCCAAAAGGGAAAAGGGGAAAGATCTCTGCTCCTCATGGGCCAAACTCAGCTCTGTTCTTGCAGTAACAGCATCATCTTCAGTGGAGTTATTCTATACTCCATTGTACCCAGAAGAATATATTATTATTATGAGGAAAAATCTTTTTGTGCAGGTATCTTCACACGCAATTATTTTTCCTCCTTTTGGCTACCAGCCACTGTGGATCTGTCTGCAGGCATAGAAACCTCTGCTTTGCTGCCTTCAAGCATTCTGTCTCCTTCCCTGTCCAAGAATCCCTGAAGATACTTCACTTTAAATTTCACAGCTGCTGGATTCTGAAAGGAAAAAAATGGATTCTTCATATTTTCTGACTCTTCACAATAAATTAACTGTCAGCTGAAGGGGCAAGTCAGTGTGCAAAGGTCATACAGCCAGTCAATGGAAAAGCATCAATACAACACTCAGCAGTACCAATCTCTAGCATCCTACCCTTGTCTGCTGAATGAACAAGTTAGGAAATTCCAATCACTGCCATTCAAACATCTTCTTACATACATTTTAGCCATTAAAGATGAACAAAACTCCAATAAACTGAGACGCTGATTGTAAGTCCCTGGAAGTCAGTTATAGTTTTCCTGTTGACTTCAAGATTTTTAGGATAAGACCTTAAGAGCTTAATAATGGTATTAGAAAAAAATTACCTAACTCTGTACTGGTATTATCATATAGCATTAGTTTTCAACCTTTTTTGATTTCAGCTCCTTAAAATTTACTGAATAGATTTAATTTTCTTAGCAAAGTTCTACAGATGCCTTAGGAGTGGTGCTCACAGTCTCAGATAGGTATAGGTCATACATTGAAAACATCTGCTAAGGGGAAGGAAAGGACATTCATATAAAAACCCTAAAACCCTACCAGTAACTAAATACAGGAAAGTTGTTTTCTCGTTCTTATTTCATGCTAATTACCAAATTCTTTCAACTCTAAATTGCAATAAATTTCCCTCAATTTGAGTTCCCCTGCTCCATTGCATCAAATTTCTCCAAATAAATAATGAAATTGAATACTTAAGCTTGCAGAAATTGCTACTACTTTATCAATGTCTGAGCCAACAAAAGCATTTTTCATGCACCTGCATAAAAGAGAAGGAACTGAATAGCTTTTAAGAGGGCTCCACTGATAACACTATCTGAGCTCAGAGTACTCAGTGATACCAAGATATTTTGCACACTCATGCACACGAGGTGAGATGTACTGCTGGACCTTATGCTAACAAACAAAGAAGGTCTGGTTGATGTGAGGGTTGGGTAGCCTTGGCTGCAGTGACCACGAGATGGTGGAGTTCAGGATCTGGTGTGGCAGAAGCAGGGCAACAAGTAGGATTACAACCCCGGACTTCAGGAGAGCCAACTTTGGCCTCTTCAAAGACCTGCTTGGAGGAATCCCATGGGTTAGGGCTCTAGAAGGCAGGGGGGTCCAAGACAGCTGGTCATTATTGAAGTACCACTTCCTCCAAGCTCAAGATTGGTGCAT
>WAAD01032505.1:35622-105920 GCA_013389945.1 Fregata magnificens | reverse complement strand
ATGATTCTATGATTCTATGATTCTATGATTATAATTGCTTACTTCAGAACGAAAGCTCTCTATTAGCAAACGCAGAGATCCAGATATGCCCTGTTACTGCTTCCCTATGATGAGCTCTTCAAAAAAAAGCCATTAGGACCTTTATAAATTCAAGTAATCTCTAGGAACAGCTCTCCCCATTATTTCTGCAACAAAGTTTTCTCTGCGGTGTCTAAGAGTGTGTGGGTGGTAGATCCTGCAGGAAGGTAAAGAAACCCCCTGTAATCTCAGGAACTTGCTAGAAAAATTTAACCAATGCTTTCAGCACAAGATTGAATTGGTCATTTTCAATTATTGCAAAGAATAGGACAGAAATACAAGCTTTGTAACCAAAAGACAAGCAAAATAGCAGATTTGCTAGCTCCCTTAATATGAACGTCTTGCTCCTCAAAGTCTCTGTCTTTATTTGTGGTAGCTATGTATTGGTATAACTTTGCTTGTCTTGGACAGTTTCCAAGCACTGTCCTTCTCAAACCCCAAGGAGCTGACCTGGATTCTTTACTTGCATAAATCCATGTTACCCCATGTAGCTGTCAACAGGACAAAGCCTGGATCTGGTCCTGATCCAACTGAGTTGTGTTGGTTTTTTTTTTTTTCCCCTGTCTAAGGTGATCAGTGTGTGAGAGAAGCACGGGAGTGCTTCAGTTTTCAAGCCAGCATTACCTTTATAAAGTGAGTATCCCTATTCACAGTGTGCATTTGGTCCTGTGTGGGATACAGGACTGGAGGCTCTGGGTTGCCCTCTGACTCACTGGTTTCCTTGTGTATTAAGAAGTTAACTTTGCTGATTTGAGTGGGGTCACTCCGCATGCTGTGCACGGAAAGGCTGATTCACCTCACAGAAGAACCTGACCCAGGGAACTGGGTTTGTACAAAGGGAAGGACACTTATCTTCCCATCAGTCAAAGAAAGGAAAGTTTCCACTGATCAAAACCGTTAAAGAACCACCAGTCTCACTGGAGGCTTAGCCTGACAACTGATGTTCGTTCAAGCACCCATCCACATACAGTTCAATTTAGATTTCAGATTAATTTTAGAGCCACTTGTTCATCAATATAGTAGTTAATTAATTTTGCTGTTAGCTCTTTTCATTTCTCAGCAGAATGATCAGATATCTCTTCTCTACTAAATCAAACCTGCCTGCAGTATATCGGAATGAATAAGATCATCTATTTAATTTCCCAGGCATTAAATAATTGAAGCTTCCTTGAAGGGGAGGACACTGTGTTACTGCCACTGGTGAACAGATATGACAGAGACGTACTTTCTTTAGGGAAACATACAGAGGATGAAATATCTCCTATCCATGTATGCCACAGTTTATCTCTATGCTTTGCATTTATTGCTAATGAATACTACTAATTAACTGTGCTAAAATATCTCTCAGGGGAGTGCTACATATCTGAAGTGCGATATTGTCAAGTGGAGCATTTCAGGGTACTTGGAGCTGCTGTCTGCCAGTACCCCACAGAAAGCCCACGTGAAAGCAGTGGGCTGGAAAATAGCATGAAGAGCACTGTGGGAGGAGATCCCCCAGCCAGGGACTGTGCCCTAGCAACATTCATTCATGTTGCCATACGCTGACACAATGCAAAGCCATCCTTGTGTCCTGGTTTCAGCTGGGATAGAGTTAATTTTCCTCCTAGTTTTCTCACTTTTACTCTTCCAATTCTCTCCCCCATCCCATGGGGGCGGTGGGGGGAGAGGATGAGCGAGGGGCTGTGTGGTGCTTGGTTGCTGACTGGGGTTAAACCATGACATCTTGTCATGCTAGTCTTGCCACGAGGAGTGAAGAAGGATCTCACCAAATTCAGTATAATCGAGGAGGACAGGTATTAGCTTTATCCCATGCTCTGCATTGACCAAGCTGCAGGAGAAACTGGTTCTGTTAGTAGTCCTGACCACGGGAGAGCTCAGGTCACCTCTGTGTGTGCCAGCATGATGCTTCCAAAGTGGATTG
Source organism: Fregata magnificens (assembly GCA_013389945.1). Lineage (NCBI taxonomy): Eukaryota > Metazoa > Chordata > Aves > Suliformes > Fregatidae > Fregata > Fregata magnificens. Next base: position 103,921 of record WAAD01032505.1, on the reverse strand, counting down.
GGGAAGGAAAAAGAAGATTTTTCCTGCCTTCTTGGAGCACATTCATAGCTGTTTGGGTTTTTTTTCCGTCAGAAAATAAGGTGGCTGAAATCTTAAAATGTGGTAGTGACATTTTTTAAAAGCCGAGATGCTCGTGGTATTTTGGCAAAAGCCTGAAACGAAGGAAAGCTACAGCTGGTCTCCTTTTTTCAGGACCAACTCCTCTATTCACATCTTTGAACCCCCTTTACTGGGAGAGGTTTGTAGGGACCTGAAATTCAGTTAAGCCTTGGGGGAAAAAAAATAGAGAAAGAGAAACTTTTAGAAAACACTGCAAATAACATTAGAGCTCTGTTGTGCAATGCAGTGATGTTTGTGTAGTTACCTGGAAGAAACTCAAGTGTCCTGATGTTTGCCCCAAGAGAGAAGCAGGGAGATTTTCTCAGGAAAGAGAAGTTGCCATACAGGAAGTCATGACACACCATCCATTGAGATGGAGAGAAAAGGTTGAAGCCAGGAAATATTTTGATGACTACGGTCATCATGATAAAAGGCATGTGAAGCTGACCTGCCGGCTTTTCCCTGATGAGACTGTTTCATTCTTGGAGCGCAGTTATTAAGCTCTCCTTCAGTAGCTTTCAACTTCTGACTGCCAGGCTATGGAGTAAAGAGAAGGGCTTCCATAAGGCCAGTTACAGAAAATACTGTCTAGTCATGCTGGTGTCAGGTTTTGCTGGACAGAGGGAGGACACGTGAGAAAGGGGCATGTCCCACAGGAGCCATAAGAAGCTACTGGGCAGAGCTGGGGACGGGAGCGTGCCCTCGCACCCACTGTTGGGCAAGCGTGGCCTGACCAGTGCTCTGCCCGGACAGGTAAGTGAGGCCTGCACAAGATCAGGTAGGGGGAAAGCGAAAAATGCCTCTACTTCTTTTCCTGAGCGCTGCGATCACTCCTTAGGGCTTGCCTGGCCTCCCCTCCTGTGGAAGAGAGCTGAGCACCACGCTATAGACCTCACAGTATTTAGTATACTTATTCTCACAATGCTTTTTTTGGGATGGCGGGTTGGATCCCTGGGGAAGGACTGTCCTCTGATGTAAAGGTAACCAAAGGCAGGAGAGGGAGCTGATTAAGTGGTGGGGTAACCAGGTGAGTGGCTCCACACGCAAACTTGCTTTATAAATAAGTCCAGGCATTTAGCCCCAAATAATAAAGGAAGTCCCTTGCAAATAGAGATTCGTACCAAAACCACATGTCCAGCCAGATTACATGGCTAAATCTCAACAGACCCGACAGCTTCCCCTCTTTGTGCAACAGTAGCAGGTTTACCAGGGCACCAAGGGGACATTGGGGGCTATATCAGAAGCGCCCAGCACATCCGCCCATCTGGAAGTCTCAAAAATATGCAAAGGTGCAGGAAAACATCGACTCCACGGTGTACCCACAGTGAGCGTGGGCTGGTCCAGCAGTGTTGACGCTGTGGTGGGGCAGAGGCATCCTCGTCCCCCTTCCAGGTGTGAAAGGGGAGGCTGGGGGTCTGCCACCCTCCCTCCTGCCCTCTCCCATCTCCCCAGGCAGCCTCGGGGCTGGTCCCTGGCTGTAGATCGAGCGGCTTGGGTCAGCCCTGGTTTAGCACTCCTACTTCACCAAGTTTTTTAAGGTTTTTCCAGATCTCAGGATAGAATCAGGCTCTTGTTTTCTGCTTGCTAAGGCTTTGACTTTCTTTCCCTTTCTCCACTGCTTTAGCTTGAAGTTTTTGATAATGTTGCCCCCCAGTCAACCTTGCAGACAAATGGTGTATGAAATTATACCATGGAGTGAGACGAAAAGGCTTTGGCGAACCCTGTTTTTAAATGTTCCTTTTAAAAGCTGCAGAGAACACAGGCTGTTGCAGAAACTAAGTGTTTCTCTTCAGTGTTTGATACTGAAGTCATGCCATGTTATGCTAATTCCTTTGATTCAGTAACATAACATAAATGAAAGCAAGTACTATAGTCACTTCGCATAGTGCCAAAAAAGCAAGACCGCAGCTAGTGCAAGCTAATGAAAACAAGTGCAGTTTTATACCGTCTAGAGACTAACGAGCTGAGTTTTAACCACACCAGCCAATATGAAATGATTGCATATGCAGGTGTCCAGCAATCATGAAAAGTCAGACCACAGGCTCATACATCTTCATTGCTAGCTCATCCGTAAGGGTGGCATTCCATGCAGATGTATGGGCATGTGCATCTGTATGTTTGTGGCATGGGTGAAAGGACCTTTGAATATTTCTGTATTTCAGAGAAAGCTTTGCAATGGGCAGGACAATATGGGCCGCTCTCATCTCTGAAGCTTATTCCCATTCTTCTTCACCTTCAAGATAATCAGATTTGGCCATTAAAATGAGCCACATATTCAGAGCTGCATTCTTAATTAGCTATGAATATTGGATAATCTGCAATGAAACTGAGTGAAAATTCCAAACTTTAACCTCCAGGAATATACATGAAGATTCAGTGTAAAAGCTCATTTTTGCTAGTTCTTTTTTTCTGGTTTTAGATATTTCAGCCCGTCAGGAAAGGGAAAAAATGCCAAGTGAGAGGAGGCAATTTGCCACCCAAATAATGATCAGTGAATAGCCGAAGCAAAGTTTCCCACTAGTTAAAAAAACTGTTAGGTTGATTACCTGACACAGAATTGCATGTAATGGATGCATTTCCAAACATCAAGCTGGTTATTGAAAACATTCAACCATTAAAAATGAAGCCAGCCTAATGAGGAAGTCCGAAAATCTCAGTGATGCTGTCCTTTGCTTTTCCTAACCTTGATCTCACTTTACTTTTAGTCATTTTTGACATTTGCCTCTTTGTTCAGTGTAGCACGTAAAGTGCTGCTGTGTACGTTTAGACTGACAGCATGTGTCTGAAGTAGAAAAGTCAGCAAATGCAAGGTCCTATTATTTACTGGTGATGAGGTGCTGGACACTTTGGGTGTTTTCTCTCCACATCTGTAAAAATTTTTCTGCTCAGTCATAATCAAATCTTCTTATTTCTGCTTCCCCTCCTTTCCCCACTTATTCAAAGTGAGGATGCTGCTGCTTACAGGCTAGCTCTGGACCTTGCCGTGGGTTTAGAGCAGGGAGGCAAAGGCTGTGAGCCTGCTCCAGGAGGCCAACAAGGTCTCTCTGCCCAGGCAGTGGTTGGAAGCAGGAGGCGCTTCTTATGCAGGGAAAGGCACAGAACATCTTCTTTTTGGCACTACCTATTTTTGGAAGCATTTAAATCAATTGGTCCCACCTTTTGCCCCTACGGAGTTCCCTGGTTATCTAAATGCCAGCACTCTGGGCCAGGTCTCTGCTGGTGGCTGGATGCGTGCAGGAGGGAATGTTGTGTCCAGAGGGCCAGAGGGAGAATAAATGAGACATTTGTAGCTGAGGGAACAGGAGATACCGGTGAGAAAAGACAAGGGAGGAAAATTCGATTCCAAACAAGAAGGTAACAGGAATCATTCTGTCAAAGTCAAATGCCTACTTTTCATGCTGCTACCCTTCTGGTCTGCGTCTGGCCCTTAAGTGCAATTAACGTCTATTTTTTTCTCTGAGGAAAATTGCTTTCAAAAACGTTCAACCTCAGCCTGGCACAATTAAGATTCAGGGCGGCTAAGCGGTCAGGATGTAAGGAGAAGGAGCCGTAGTTTATGTGCGTGTGTCCATTTCTGTCAGATTCAGTAACTAGTGTAAGGATAAAAACCTGTTTCACCACATGAAACCTTGTGAACAAACCACCCTATCTCCTGTTGCAGCTGTAACTGCAATCGCATGGCTCCTAGGAATCCTCTTTATTAAGATTTTGTGGTAGCCTATGGATTGCATGGTAGGGTATGCTTTCCACTTAAACTAAGTAGTGTACTTGTGATTTATAAAAAAGTCATAAATGATAATGCTGCATGTCTTAGGTAAAAATACCAAGCAGAAAGGACAATATGATCCTGTTGATACCTGCTATCCAGCAAGCCTGACGCATCAGGGGCTCGACAGGAGAAGATGTTCTTAGAATTTGCTACGTAGAATATTATGTTCCAAAGAAGATAAAAAGCTGGGGAAAATGGGCTTCCCCGGCTGGGAAGATGTTCAGGAATTGTATTGGTCTCTTTTGTTGTAACGAGAGAGATCTAGATACAGGAGTATTATGAAGATACATCAAAGCTTTTCCACTTGAGTTGTTGCAGCTTCAGAAATTCCCCAGGTTGGTAATTCACATCTGATTAATTGGTTTCTAAATCTCTTTAATCAATACTTACAGAATTTGGCCAGCACAGCCAACAGCCTTTTATTCCTGTTAGCGGCAAGAAGCAGAGACTGTTCCCAGCCCTTACACACACACACGTGCAGCCACGGCCACAGGGCAGCTGTGCAACGCCTGTGCACTGAGTCCCAGTCCCAATATGTTACTGGGCATCTCAGTCTCCACCACTTTGAAACGGCAGCCTCCAGAAGTGCCTCCTGGGCTGCCTCCCTCTACACATGGGGTGACGCGTTTTACTGTCTAGTGGCAAGGTTAGGCACAGGTGATCTTTAGTGCTCAAAAAGGCACCTTGCAGCAGTGCCCTGTGCCCGTACGCCACAGCTCGCTGTCTGGGAAGAAGTCAAATCTGGTTTTAAAGGTAGTTTTGGAGCACACCTCAAAATAAAATTTGGGCGTACCTGTTACGAATTCAGGATGCCATGCTGTTATAGCCTTGGTCATGCATGAGTGAAGGCTGATCTTTATATTTGTACCAACACATTATCCTCCTTGTCATCATGGTTATGAATCTTACATGTAATTCCTTGATATCCATATAGACATTTTGTTTTAATCTAGGTGAACAGTCTGTAACATCACCATTTTAATCCGCTGCATACATTTTAATCCATTAGCTGATGACTGTCTGATAGCAGGGCAGAAGAAAATAGGATTGGATCATGACAATTAGTGGGGAAAATGTCTCAGTGACATTCATATGAATTATTCAGTTTACTTCATAATCCACAAAGTTACAATCCTTTTGTTATATGACAAAGCCAATGCATTAGAGAATATGGAAAAGATAAGTTATATCTGAAACGTGAAGCTTTATTAATATCATTGCTTTCCATCAACATTCTTTAAAATCCATCCTGACTTTTTAAGGGATCATAATACTTCATCTTTCCCCATCCTTCCCTCAGGAGAGTTACTTCAGCAGTAGATCTTTATACACTATAAAATAGGTTTGCCAAATACAGGGTAAGCATTAGCTTTCCAGGTCAAGCTTCAGCTTCCCTTGCATATGTATTTTTCATTCTTGTCTGAGGATAGACAGGCTTATGTATCATTGCACTGCAGGGGAAGAGTTATTTGTTCAATTGTTCATAGACTTGCCAGTATCAGAATGACCCAACACTGCTTTTACATCTCTATCATGGTGATAACATTGTGCAATATAGGGGATGTAGAATACAATTTGTCAGTGTTTTTATGTGCTTATAGGGCACACTAACGGCAAAATCTCTTGCTGAGTGATTTCTTTTTGATATATAAAAGATTAGTTTGGGGAGACTTGTATATAATGAGCACTAGGCTAAACTATAGCACTGTTGTATTCAATACTCAGCTGCAGGATCTGCATAAGGCTTTTATTCATTATATTTCTTACTGGCAGGAAAAGAACTTAGAATTTGGTACATAGCTGAACATTTATTTTTAAGCATCATGTGGTTTAGCAAGTCTCCATCAACCAGCTGAGCTCCCATAATTAGCGATGTATGTACTTTCAGTCTAATTAAAAAATTAAATGCATTAGTTCAAGCTATGTCTTTATTCTTCTGCCCGTATACTGACTGTGATTAACCATTTTGTTACTCTATTTTTTATGAAGGTGTATTTGTTTTGCCACCCATGAGACCTTAAAAATGCTGCTTCTGTTTTCAGGTAAAAAGAGACTCAGTTTCAGTTTCTAATACATCCATGTCTAGCATAAGTCTTTACTTACTGCATTTAAAAGGAGAAAAACAAAGAAACTTCATCCTCTACCAATGTGGGAGAAGCTCCGTTGTTGGTAGGAGGTTTGTTATGTCCCTTCACTATCAGGAGATATTCAGTCACTGTGCTTGTGTCATTGCAACCATCCCACAGGAGCAGATTACTTTGCCAGTCTGTATTGTCCTCACATTGAAACAAGCAACAAAAAAGATGATGGTAGATATATACTCAGGTGTTCATAGATGTTTATACATCTAAGCATTTAAAGCATCACCACAATGCCAACTTAACTACTTGTTAGCTTAATAAAAAAAAATCTTTCTTGGTTTAAGATGTCATAACATCTTTAATTTTTTTGTTGCTGTCTTCCATATTTTTCTGCTTTGTACTTTTCTCTGTTTTTACCACTCCTTCCCCTCCACTGTCCGTGCAACTTAGAAGAAAAGAGACTATGCAAAGCCCAGGCTGAGGTAGGAGTAGTCAGTGAAGAGCACAACTCCTTCAGAAGCTCGAGTACCCTCAGCCGTACTGTTCCATTCACAGCCTTAAATCCACTCACTTCTGGGAATAAACACATCAGCCCTCTTGTAAATATAAACAACTAAACCCAGCAGCCTGGGTGAGCAAATGAAAATCAGGCAAGCAGCTACAGTGGCAGAGAGACTTCAGGTGGCAGAAGCCAAATATTTGAAGAATTTGCTGTTCTAATTAAAAACTATTGAGAGAAGAAAACTCCTCAATGACTCACAGTTCCTAGACCCACCAGAGCACACTTGTAAAATGATTCTCTGTGCAACAAATCCTGTCCAATGGAGACGTCGTGGTATATTTTTGCTTAGTTTATAGTGGTTGAACACTTTTTCCTAAAGCTCCGTACCCTGTGGTTTCCTCACAGAAAATGACTCTTTCTGCAGTGCATGAAACAGCTAAAATGGTTCCTAACAGCCCACATCAATGGCAGCTATTAAGACATTACTCATTTCTTTTCCCCTTCAGTACTTCATACAGTAAATGGCACAGCTATTGACTTCATGCAGACAGCAGTTTTAGGGAAATGGAGATGCTTCGAGATGGTTTCCTTGTGGTGGTTTTTTTCCTGACCATAGGAGGTTAGTCTCAGATTGCTGAAGTACAGTATCCTGATATAAAAGCTCCACGCTTCAGATGTCAAAATAAGCACCCTCAATGCAAGTAAATGACTAGATGACATACCACAAGTATGTATCTCAGTGAGTTTCAGTTTCAATTTGTGTAAATGTTTGACTCCTGAGCTTGAAATATATCCCTGCAGCTACAGTCCCTGTAAACGGTTTTGTCAGCACCATTTTCGACTTCATATCTGAGCTGGTCAGAAATTGAAAGAGCCCAGTAAAAAGCAGGTGGTAGGAAGACTGAGGCACTTGACAGCTGATGTAGATAGAAGAAAAAGAGAGGCTCAGGGGATGTTGGGAATATCCTTAGACTCACAGGAGGTCAAGGAGTTCAAATGGGTCACAGCAGAACAAATGGTCAGAGGTTCAGGTTCCCCATAGGCTATTTCAGTATTAGGGCCCAAACTGTCTGGATCCAATATATAGTCTGAAGAAAGGAAGGAAATATCTACCTTGATCCTTTTGCAATGCAAGCATGTCAATGTTTTCTTGGCAATAGGCTCTTGGCTTATCCAGTTTATTTCCAGTTTTCATAGTACTTGCAGCTGCTGAGGATTATTGCAGATGCTGTAACATAAAACACTGTGGATGAAGCCCCCCAATGGGAAAGTTCAGGTTGCTTGGCTTATTTATTGAAGATATGTCTCTTGCCTATAGCAGCTGCATCCTTACACACTAATTGCATTCAGATTTTAGTTGTACTGAGTCTCCTTAATTGTTAGTCAGATGGGGTAATCAGAAATGCAAAAGTATGGAGGATCATATGGATATGCAGAATATGTCTACAATTTCTTAGAGTCATGGACCTTATGCAGAAAAAAATGGGGCACGGTAATTTAAAGGTCATTTCAAAACATGAGAGCTTTGCTTCTGAGCATTCACTGCCTCTGAAGCAATAAAAAAAAGCCATGCCAGATTTTGATTATTCAGTAGGCATTGTTTTTGAGTAAGAAGTCCTTTTGTTCTGATTTTGGCTTCTTGAACAAGAGTAGCCATGCACAGAAACTCAGTTTTGAAGCTGAAGATGGTACAATGCTCTTTTCTTGACATTTCTCCCTTACAGAAAATTATAGTTTTCAAACAGCTAGGCCAAGCTGCACTTCAGAATATAAATAGGTCTTTATCTCAAAACAAGTCAGTCCCCCTCCTGCCAGCATCTTAATTTCCTGTGGTAGCAAATGCCTTCCCGTGCAGGGTTCATTTCTGACTGGTTTTCAACTAGTCTTCTCTGGCTACCCAACTGTTCATGCAATGGAGAGACGGAGTCCTTCAGTCATTAATGAGGAAAACCACTCCATAAAATAAAACAGCCAAGGTTTAGTCTTCTGAAAAAAGTGGAGAAGGCAGCCGTTAATCAAAGTCAGACATGGAAAGTACTTTGTATGTTGAAAGAAGTCAAAGCCCTGTAACCGTCTCACCCAACAAGAAGACAGAGGAAAATATCTGATTAACAGTGAACTGCAGTGTTGCATGAAAATTTACTACAGGAAAGCAAGAAGAGGAAGGGGAATGGACTGAACTGAAACCACAGGGGAAATGCTAATTTCCTGTGTGTTATTAGTGAAGTGGGAATAAAGCCTTCTTTGTAGCCTTAAATCTTGGGGTTTTTCTGAAGAAAATGTGATGATTTTAGAATTCTAACCTATGTCTGTTACTGGTTGTTGGGTTTCTATACTGTTCTGAAACATGAAATTTCTTTACAGGGGTAACTTTCTGTTCTTCAGAAGAAATGAAAGCAATTATTTAATTTCCTGTCATCTGTCATGCTACGACTATTTCTCGTCCTCCTTCCAGATACCCTCATATTCAGCTCCCTTTTCTGCAAAACACAGGGGAAAACATAGCCATGGCTTGGCCATCACAAGGGGAAAAATATACTGTAGGTACCCAAGCTCACATGACAGGCTTCAGTGGTGTCACTCATGTGTTTTCTATTGCAATTCAGACTTACTCATACCTGAAGGAGGGCCACACACTTAGTGAAGTAAAGAAATAAAGGTACAGAGAAACAACTATGGGAGTCGCACAGGGATGCGTTAGAGTAACTTTTGCCGTTAGTCTGGAAAATTATGCTGATGTTGCTTTTCCTAGGAGCACAGAAAGAAACTCCAACTTGAAAATAGCTGTTCAATGGGTATATCAGCTGGTTTTTTATGATTGAGTTATATGTGTCAGATGGCAACAGGAAAAAGCAGAGTTTATTTCTCTGTTGACACAAGATAATAGGGATTTGCAAGGACATTGTTTTCATATCTGTGCAGCGCCCACAGCTCAGCACAGCCCTCCTTAATTTGTGATCACTTGTTCTGTCCCTCATTAAACTAGATGCCTCTGCAGTCCACTCTTATGTAGGACGCAGTCTTTTGACTTCGCTCTATTTATACATCGTGTACAACACAAAAAGTAAAGGGCCTTCTGAATGAGAGAGATTCATCGGAAATGTGTTAGCTTTCCTATCTGAGTTGTGATGTGGCTGGTTCACGCAGAATGGTCAAGGTCCCATTCGCTGATAGCAGTAATCTGACCTTGCTTCTTCAGGGCAACTGCTCCCAGAGATTTCTAAACACAGAGGAAAATTAGCAAGTTTCTAGTTTAAGGTGACTGTACTCTAGCTTGTCTAGAACTGTTGCGGAGTCTAAAACCAGACACCAGAGCTTCCCAAAATTTCATATGAATGTGGACTTCTCCTCTGTCCCTTTCCCACAGCTCTGGGAACTTAGCCCTCCCACATCTGCAGGAGAAGAGCGGGAGGCAGAGGGCTGGTTCCTACGTGGGGTCATATAATCTGGTACCACATGTTTCTTTCATTATGTGACCTGATACAGGGAGTGTTTGGGGTTTTTTTAAGCAAATAATAGGCTGCCCTAAGCTAGCTGGCCCTCTTGCATGGCATAAACTGTAGACTTTCCCTCTGTATTTCCACCTATAGATGGAAATAATCTTCTCCCCTAGGCAAGAGAACCCTGTTGCACTTCAACAAATTTCGGTTAAATTGAAATGTATCTTTCAGAAAGCCATCACATCACAATTTAAGGATTGAGTGAGGATGAATATTTCCTTTTAGTTGGTGTCTGTACTAACTTGCCTTACTAAAGAGTTACTACTTCTCATTTGTATTTTAGCTTCTGGCTACTGGATATTTTTACAACCTGTTTTCATCTAAAGAGCTTTTAAAATTAGCTGTTCCCTGTACAGATTCATACAGACGTTGATTGAGGACAGTTGTTCTGAAGGACTAGACCTCCTACGTCTATTAGCTGGTGAGATGGTAAATGAGTGTGTAGGAGGGCAGAAGAAGCAGAGCTAGAAACGAGTCAGTACTAGCATGCTTGAAGCCCCCATGCTCCTCCAGCCAGCCTTGACTGCCTCCCGCTGACTGCCCTCAGAGAGCCAAGTCATGGACACAGACTCCCAGACGTCAAAAGTAATGTGCATGCCTGTGGCTTTCTAATACACTTTTTAGTCTTCAGTGCAAGATATTCTTCTATTTAGCAAAGAACAAGCTGTCACAGGCCATTTAAGTTTGGTGAATGTAAAGCAAGGGGAATGAAAAAAAAAAAAAGGAGGACAGACCCACTATGTGCTCCAGAATTGAGCCTGTGGCATTGTTCAGGGAAACTTCCATAGATATAGTATTGAAGATAGACCTGAACCTTAGAAAACTTGGATCCAGAAGTAAAATACAGTGTTCATTAAAATCAGCTTGATTTGACTGGGGCTTCTCTGTTTTAACACTTATCCTTCTTCCCTGTCTTCTGAGTGTGATAAATTGCAGCAAGATTTCCTTGCCACCAGCTTTGAACATAATAGGTCAGATTGGTTGAACCACTGAATAATTTACTTGAGGAATTTCATACTGTTTTTGAAAGGCTTATCTCTGAAAGTTGTTTTTCACTTTCTAGCTCTGCGAGATAAGTGCTAGAGGAGTTCCTGACAAATTTCTTGGAAGTAAAAGCAACTACTGTTAGCAAACAGTCTTCAAAGAAACATATGTTCATCCATTTTAGTCCTGCCTGTGTTGTCTATCTAAAATTATAATGCATTTTCACTGGAGAAGAACATACACTGTTAAATCAGTGAGTGGACTGTAACAGGATGGTGCCAGTCAAGAAAATGTATTTTTAAAAAAGTGGACACCTCTGGATCTTCTGAAGATAATTGGCTTGGCTGTACAAGACAAGTGATGCGACTCTTCCGGGAAGAAATATGTATTAAATGAAATACCAGTTTTGAACAGTTTAAGAATGATTCCTCCTTCCATGGAATCATCAATTTTCATCTTACATTAATGGTTTTAAAACCTGCCTTGACAAAGCAGGTAGCTCAGAGAATTATTCTGTGTTTCCCTCCGACTGCATGAAACGTAATGCATCCATGGAGAGAAGTTTAGTGTCTCCATCTCCATAGAATCAGGTCAATGTTTCCATCCTCCTAGCAAGACAGATGGTTTCCACAGCAGACGATTATTTTTGGGTGGTATTGAAGAATAGAAGTGTAAACATCTGAAGTTTTCAACAAGACTGAGAAGATTCTCCACCCGGGAACAGCAGTGTGGGAAAGACAGAAAACAGTCTATTTTGTTCCCATAGTGTGAGTGTGGTATCTTCCACAAGTCCTGAGACTTCATTTATTCCAGTTCCAGAATAAAAACAAGTAGTGGGATTCCCAAGGCAATCATTAATTGCTTTTCATCCTACATATCCACCTCCGAGTGTATGGAAATGATAGTTTCTCTGCTTCTTTCATGTCTCTTCTGATTACTCCTCTCATAATGGTGGTGGTGGTCTTCTCCTCTGCCAACTCACAATTACTTATCTACTTACTCAGAGGCAACATGATTGACTCAACAGATAGAGCCATCCCTCCTGGGAACAAGTACAGAACATGTGCAACAAGTCTGATGTCCCCAAAATTACAAATCTGCATATATAAATACATTGTCAGATGGGGAATCAGAGACTATAGAGTATAGGACTCACCTGTCTTTAGGATGAGATATATGCCCTGCTTTACTAAACACGTGCAGCAGATGGAGTGGGGAACACAAAAGCCTACTGAGGGGATGGTCAGGCACATCCAGAGGCAGACATTTACATGCCTGGGAAACACTGACAACAGAAGAGTCTGTGCCAAGAACTGGAGGCACATCAGTGCCTAAAATGGGACTTCTTCACCTAAATCTACATAGACATCCCACTCTAGAGTCTTACCCCAAATCCTGTAGCAGTGTCATGGTAAATAGTGGCACAGAATTCAGATTTTCTGGGATTCAGGACAGGTAATTTGCCCATATTGTTTACCTGCATAATTTCCTTCCCGTTCAGTTTAAGTTTGGTTTTGTTCACACAGTGACAGGGAACCTTTATTTCATGCTTTCATGTCAGGATTAAAGCCATTCATTTCTGTCCATAAATTAATTTAATCCATAACTGATGACTAATCTGCAGTTTTAATGCAGGATTTTCTCATATCCCAATGAATTCTTCACTTCTAGAACAGAATATAATTTCTTTTAAGAATCTGTAGTAATTAATACAAGCAGACAGTGTTCCTAATTGCTTCAGAAGCCTACAACAACATGGTGATATCATGTTGTGTCAAGAAACGGCAGAGCAATTCCTGAGAAAACATTTTTTTCCAATTCATTTAGGTGCTTGGCTTTTTTTTTCCCTGTGTCTCCTCTCATTTCTTTTAGCAAAACAGCTAATACCAAGCTTGTTAGAAGACTCTTCGTCTTCTCAGGAGAAGTACTGAAAGGGTATGGACACAGACAGTGTTTGCTTTTGCCTAGCGAAGGTGATGTTCTCAGCATTTTTCCGATAATAAGTTGATTGCTTTTGTAGATGGGATCTTTCACGGTCCCTCCTAATGACTCAGTTATAAATGTACCACCTTTCATGAGGCTACCCTGGATAGCCAAACATTGCCAATTGTAGGATTTGGGAACTTAATGCTGTTCCCGTGAAGGCTTGGCTTCCACCTGGCTTCATGGCTTCTGTGAAAAGTTGCCTTTGGGTTATCTTTAATCTCTTTGAGACATCAGATAACTTTTAAATGAATATAGCTCTGTTTGTGAAAGGAATATGCCACTAATTTCCCACTCTTCCACCACGCTTTGTGGTGGTAGAGTCAGATTTTTGTACCTCTTGCATTCAGATCACCAGATAAGACAGCACAAGCTATGAATTGGTGCTTAGCCAGTGCTCAAGACAGGGGCACTGGAATATCTTATTTTGACTTGGAAAAGTGGAAGACTTGGACACAGTTCCAGATAACAAGTTTTCCCCAGACTTTTCAAGCCAATGTATTTGCAGAAAGCTAATTAAAAGTTTCAATGAGCAATCATGTAAGGAATCTCCTGAAAGCTGAAGTTCTGTTCCTTTAGCCCTGGAGCACAAATAATATAATGTGAGTCTGTGACTGATCACAACCCTGCAGTGCATCCTGAATGTCTCATTTTTAAATAAATTCATACTAGAAACAATATCTAATTTCATACATATCCAGACATATAATTCCAATATGAAGTTGAATGTGCAGATATTGTACTCAAAGAACACAAAATTAACTGGTATAACTATCCTTTACTGTTCACTCTTCTCATGTTGCAAACTCTGAAGCAAATTAGGACCTGAAACACCAGCTCCTCTTATCATGCCTGAAGCACAAGACTATCCTTTTTTTCATGTACGGTAAAAATCATGTCATTAACTACTTATTCCCACCCACAGAAGAGTCAGGAAAATTCTTCAGGGATTTTAGGCTAGTCAAGAAGAAGATATAAGAAACATTTCTTGATCTAAAGGATTATTTTATAATAATGTGGAATGTGGCTAAGACAAAGTCTCTTCTAGGAAGTGTTTTACTGCTGTCTGCAAAGAATTCATTTTCAGCAGAAGGAAATGAGTGCAGATGCAGTAACACTGCCAGGGCTACTACTTAATGAATTTAATTCGCTTTGACCCTAGCGACGCCACTTCTTCACTTGGTGGTCTGCAGATTAAAACAAACGTGCAAAAGAGCAACAGAACCAATGAAGTCAGATTTCCTACAGATTTGTGTGCTACATCCCCTCTTCCTGCATCGCCGCAACCATCTCAGCTAATCATTCCTGTTTCGTCTGAGTCCTCACTGTACTGCTTCAATAACACACAGTTAAAATCTGTGCTTAATGCACACCAGTTATTGCTTCCTGGTACATGGGAGGAACTCCTGCGCTGTCGGCAGATATTGTTCAGCAACAACCAAGGACAGCAGTTGCTGTAGACAAAGTCAGAGTCTTTTCAACAAATTCACAGACAGGAGGAGGTAGATTATGTTTATCAAAGATGATGGGGTGAGCATTGTTTGTGCACTTTCTCTGTCAAATTGGCCACTTAAAAAAAAAAATAGAAAGCATTTGTTAGTTATAAATGCTCATTAGCAGTCAGCTGGAACTACATATGCTTAATGAGTTAGCGACCTGCCATTGTGAAATACCTCTTTGTGCCAGGACCTTGCACCAGTGTCTGTTTACAGAGCAATCTGTTGTTTGCAGGATTTACAACTGGGAATACTCTTGTGGCATGAGGCATCATTCAGACTGCATGACACAAGAAGCTCCTGTCACAATATTTGTCAAAGACATGGCTGAGGACTTCTTTTGGCCCTTAGTGAGTGGTTACTTCTGTGTCTTCCTACGGTAATGTCCCAATTACAAGTAACCGCCTGTGTGAGGTATGGTTGTATGTTCTTCCTGGGAGTGAATGAACTACAAAGGGTAAAGTATAAAGAAGCTTCACCATGTTGTTCAAATGTTTCCTAGTCCAATGGGAAGGCCTTGCTGTAATTATCTGACCCAACATAGTTTTCTGTGACAGAGGTGTCCTTTATCTGTGCTGTTCCCCAAGTTCCTGTTCTGGTCACCAAATTGAAATTAGCATTTCTAGGGCACAATTTATCTCAGTCTGTTGTTGACTTCTAAATTGAGCTGCATCCTGAAATGCCTGTGTCTTTCCACGGACAAAGTCAGCTGAGAGCGACTACGTCCGACCTCCTCTGTACACACCTTGTAGACCAGCTCCCCGTTATCAGAGAGGGAGCTTAGCGAGCAAGCTCATAGGTCCCCTAGGGTGGACACTAAAGTTGGGTAAGATGAACCCAGTGCGCCTGGCTATTTGTTCCTGTGTTTTCAGAAGTGTTTGCAAACTGTGTTGTCTGCTTTTCATATATACTTTGGTTTCTTCTTACCTTGGCCTGGCTTTAGCTGAAAATGATATTTGGGTAACTGATTTATGTCAAATGAACGCATCCTTTCCCAGACATTGAAAAAACTTGCAAGAGAACGAAGGACAGGACTATCCTTTGGGTTACTGAAGACTGAACTCCGTAAAGCATTACAAAATTTAACAAGCACTTATAAGAAATTTCAGGCTCCTTTTTTTCCTTTCTCTTCTCTCCACTTGATTATTTTGTTAGGGTTTTATTCTGTGTCTTACCAGATCAATACTACATCTAGTTAAATTACACAGTGCTCTATAAGGAGTTGGACAAAAGGAAGAGAGCTAGGACTGCAGAGCTCTCACCCTTATGCTCTCAAAACAAGCTTCCACCTCCCAAATTAACCTCCCAAATTCAACTTTATCTGTCTGTGAAAAGACATAAGATGTTGCTATTAACCACTGCTTTGAAGAGAATAATACCTGATCCTTCTGTAATGGCTCTTGACTCTAGATTGCAAAGCAGGTCTGTACCAATATCCCTGCTTCACCCCTGCTGTGCAAACAGAGGGAAGGCCACGGTCACCCAGCAATTGCTGACTCAAGAACTGAACTCAGGAGTCCTGAACATTAGTCCAATATACAATTCACTGCCTGCAAAAATGCCAAAACACTGTCTATATGAAATTTGCTACTATTTTGCTTAGGGATCACACAGAAGAGAAGTTGAATGAATTCCTTAAATGCTCAGCGGATTTCCTGCTAAAATCTTCGTCTCTCCAAGCAGCACTTCTTTCTTTGCAGGAGACAGATAGACATGAAATAGAAATTTCCTCAACTTCTCCGACACTCGCTGGATGCCTCACAGCACAAACAGTGAGGTTCACTATCGATGCAGAAATCTGCTGTGTGGGCAGCCAGGGAATATTTCTAAGGGGTAAAATAGATATCTCAGAAAATCAATAAGCTTTAGTGTAGGGAGTAGCCATGGCAAGACAATGTGTTTGCAAAAGCCCAGCCTCCACAATTTCTGCCAGCAGGCTCAAGTGGGAGAAAATTGATTGTCATTCACATCTGATCTCATTAACTGAGCTCCTGCTTTCTGAGAGAGGCACTTCTCAGAGACAGGTAGCTTAGGGAACAATGATGCCGTGCAGAGTGTTGGGCAATTAGCAGCATATTATATGCATGTTTATGCCTTTGGATGCCAGATGGCATAATTCAACTGGCCTGATCCTTATTTGGCTCATTTGTTAATGGTATCAATCAATGCCATTAGTCCAATGCAAGTTAGTTGAGAAGGAAGCTTTGCACAAATACAGGGATGAAATTAGGCATTCAGATAGAAATAATACAAGAAAAAAGATGTGTTTTCATCTGATGAAAATATGTGCTAAAATTCATGGTATGTCACTAATCCATTAGACAGCTGTCTGTCACAGTTACTCTGGTGCACGGCTGGTCACCTCTTGGTCCCTGTGCTGCCATAGCGTGAGCCAGGTGATAAATCTAAAAGCCTATATATATGGTGGGGGAAGCTGTGCTGTGATTTAAGTGCAGTGTGGAGGCATGTAAGAAGCTGTCTGGCCTTGCAGACATGGAGCCGGCACACTGCCCTGTGCCGAGACGGTTCCTGGGGGCGAGCGGTGCGCACACCATGAACTGCTGTCAATGAAAAGGGGATTCATCTTCTTTCTGGAGGGGAGAGATAGACCTGCCCTGGATGGAGGAAGGCCACTGTTCAGTAATAAAAGCTTTGGGGAATTGGACGCACTCTCCTCAGGTCACAGCAGACCTCCTAGGCATGTTAGCAATATCAAGGACAGTAAGAAGTTTTTGACAAAAATTATGAACTGTCTGCTAGAATTAGAATTATGTCTAAGCAAACAGTAGCAAAATGGTTTTTACAGGCAGAAATTTAATATGCAAAAAATGAGGCAATCTGTAGCTTACTTCAGTTTGCCAGAACCCCTTTCTTTCAAGTAGCAGAGGGAGCAGAAAGCAGGGTATGTTAGTACTACTGCTCAAATATGTGAATCAAAAAATGATAACTGTAAACAAAGAATTTCAATTCCTTTGTTCAAAACAGGCAGTGGGGGTTGTCCTATGGAGCTGAAATGTGCTTTTTCCCTCTGCAATTTGCTTTGAAAATTTTAACGTTGCCTGAAATTAAAATATTGAGTTCTGCTCTGTTTTGGGAAGAATGTAGTGTTTATGCCTCTGGGGGTCCTGAAGAAAAATAGCTTGGGTAGGCTTTACATTACTTTGCAGTAACTGGGGCTGATGTGATTATATCGACACAACAGGAGTCTAAGAAATATGACCCACCACAAGTATACTGACTTTGGAATAACTTCTCCCAACTTTTTTTACATGTTTTTTTCCAATTTTCTACCTCCTAAGTCCCTATGTTTCACTCTAAACACCTCTAAGCGTTTGAGTACAGCTTCAGAGTCCATCCTGGAAGCTAGCTTAGGATAAACTGAGCTCATAAGTAAATCCACAGCCCAGCTGAGTCAGCGTTAGCTTATCCAGACAGACGAGCCCACAGGTAGAGCTCCGTTACAGTCACAGCAAGTGGCTGGCTTCATTTCAAGGCTCTATCAGGCCACCGAGCCCGGGCTCCTAACTCCCCCAGCCCAGCCGGCCGGGTGGCCAAAGTTCAGGGAGCCGTTGCATCCTCAGATCGCTTTCTTATCAGAAAAATTAATCTCCCCAACGAATTGTCTCATCACCACTACCTGTAAGATCTCCTCTTCATTCATTTTGTTACTAGTCATATTGCTGCATCCAAATTACAGCCAAACCTTTGGTTACTAGACCAAACACAAGCCTTGGAGATATTCCCTTCAGCAGTCATAAGATAATACTTATATGCACAGTGCTGCAAGGTGCCAGAGTGATCATTTTTACATACCTAATTCTGAAGCAGTGGTGCCTGCACAACTAGTGGTTTCAGTTGCAGTCTTTATACACGTTAAAAGATGTCTTTGTTCAAAAGAATCAGTTATGGGCATACATAATACATTTTTTTATGGTTTAGTTATAGGATGTGTATACCATTATTCACCACAAGGTTCGTGTTCTTCTTCCCCAGCCTTTGAGATGTAACATCCTCACAGCATAACTAATGGCTTCATTAAGACAATATAGCCATGCATACCTCCTTGTTAAAGGGTTATTTATTTTGTTAGGCCCTAAAGCTGGTCCCTCTCATAGTTGTATTCCTTCAGTGATGAGTATTCAGCCACTCAAAAATGTCTATTTACAGCCCTGGGGCTGCTGACTTCATCCTGTGCCTGCATTCTCAACACCTCTCCTATCCTCTTGTGAGAGTTCACTCTACACATTCTTATTTTAGGGTCATTGATAGTTCAGCCTACATGGTAATGGTCACTTAGAATAATTTATATAATCCTTTGGTAAGTGTTTATTATTAATACCTGCGGCAGTACCACTAGCACGTTATCAAAATTGCTTTACAACAATACATAACGTACAGCCTCTCTTCCAAAGTAGCTGATAAAGCTAGAAAACTCTTAGAACCTTTCACCTGCTTTTCTGCAGCTGCTAGTCGGCCTTCATGTTGCAACGCTTCTCCTGTGTCTGTCCACCCGCTCACTTCTGAGAAGCGAGCTTGCAGGACTGCTGAGTCAGGCTTTGAGTTTCTGCACTTCTCTCCTTTCACGTCAGTCATTTTGGATGGCCTCCTTTTGCTTACATATCTTTGCACATGTTACCGCACTTCCCATTTTCCACATCACACCTTTTTTTTCCCCCTCATTTTCTTTCCCTTCCGAGCAACTATCCTGATTACTAAAATAGTAATTTGGTTGGGAGACTGTGATATCCTTGCTGCTGACTGTGTAACTGGGATATTTGCTTTTCAAGACTGGCATCTTTAGTGTTCTCTCACATAGGCTATATATTTCTTTCTGCACAAGGTAAAATAAAGGTTGCAATGAGCAGTTGAAGGCGTAGCGGTGAAATGTAGGCAAACTGCCAATATTTCCTGCTCTGGAATCAATTTCTTTTTATTCCATTTAGTTCACTTTGTAATCAGTCTGAATAGGCAAATAAGTATTCTGCTCTGGGTCCATGGTCATCAAGATGAGAATCATTAAAATATTATCTCCATGCAGTGCTTCTGCAGAAAAAATGTTGCTGGAGGGTGACGTTCTCCATGATTCCAGAGGCTGTATGAAAATCATAAGCTGAAGATATTGTTTTGATTTATACGAAGCCCCTCACCTGAATATAAATTTTCATTTTTTTCTGACAAACCTCAGTGGTAATTTCACCTGCTTTTCAAATGACCTGATCACCACCAAACAGTCATTTGAGCAAATCCGCCATAGCCCTGGTCAGCAACTCATAGCTGGTATTATAGACCGATGGCATCCTAAAAAATTGGGGCCCAAGGGCCGCCAGCCCCAAACTCATTGTCAGCCCAGGGTGGCTGGTTTCAGTTAGTGTCCGCAACGCGGGGATGAGCTGTGCAAGTTGTATCACAGATGGGGTGGAGTTGTGATGCCCATTTAGCTGCTCTGAGGGCACCAGCAGGCACTACCCACCCAAAAGCCTCCCCAGAGTGAGAACTGGGGAGGGAAGAGTCTCTTTTCCAGCCATCAGGGTACCTCCAGGCTGCTCTGACACTGAGAAATCGGATTACTGTAGGAGCAGTGCATCTCTGCTTTCAATTCCCTTCACAAGGCTGAGCAACGCACACTGTCATTGCAGGTACTTCTCTTGCGATGTGCCTCAAAAAAAAAGCTGGCCCAGTTCAGAGGGCAGGTATGTGCAGTAGCTCAAAAGGGAAAAAGAGGTATTCATCTTTTCATAACAATTTATCTTTGAGATGACTACTAAACCTACCAGTTTTACAGCTGCGCATGGGGGCCTCACTGGGGGGTTGTTTGGCTGTGATGCAAGTGACTCAAATGTTCGCCGTATTTTTTGCTTGGGCAGTGAATAGGTAAAGGTGAGGAGAAGAAGGACTTTGTTTTCTCTTCATTTGAAAATGACCCTTTTCACAATAACGGATTACAGAATCAATATCCTTCTCAAAACTACTACTGTGATATACTTTTCCGCAAAAGTGAAAAACCCTGACCTAGCTAAATTTTTGCCAGAAAAATAATCATGTCTTCATAAAGCATGTATTGAAGTTGTTTTATTTACTGTAGTTGGTTTGACAACTACAACAGGAAATGGTCCCCTCTATAATTTTGACCTTACTCTTTTTCAAAATGGAGGAAAATCCCACTCTACTTTAGTTAAAGAGACTCATATGATTGTGGCCATAGATACAGTTACATTGCCTGTATTGTTCCTTTCATTCCTCACTATAATGTCACCACCACCGCCACTTACGAAATTTTACCTAATGCGCAGCTACATGAAACAGCTGTATAAATAGACATTTTAACTACTGCAGGGCTAATTCCTCCCTCCTGTAATTCCTTTGCTTACAATGACTTACCTCCAGCAGTGATTTGGCATGAATAATAACACATCTGACATTTGTGCCCACAAGTGCTCCATCTACTTACAGAGATGATGTTTCACTTGGAAATTTCTAGCAGGTCAACCAAACGGAAGTACATGAAAGCAGACAGAGTAAATTATCCACATTGTTATATCCAGCTGTTGGAGCTCTCAGCAGGGGACTTAGCTGCATGTATTTTGGTAATGTTAATGGGAATCACACATTTGTCTTTCCTCATATCATTGACATTGTTCTCCCCTATGGCTAGAGCTGAGCAGATCTCAGAATTGTTATTTTCATGGCATTTTGCAAGCCCTCTGAGCATGTTGCCTGCTGCAAGCATTCTCTTGCCCGCCTCTGTCTGCTCTCCCTTTTCCTTATACATCTCCTAAACCCTCTGCCAGTTTTATACCCACTGCCATTTATATATCACAGCTGCACATAGCAGCTCCAAATGCAATTGGAATCTTACATTGTTACCCACTGCACACATAATAAAGATACTAAATTCAAAAAGTACCATGTAAGTAGACAAAACACTTACATGAGAAGCAGAGATTGATGGCAAATCCAGATTTGCTGCTCTTTAATGTAATCTATCTATCTGATTAGGTATAGTTAGGTATAGTATACTCATAGGTATAGTTTTCCCCAGGTCGTTCTCCTTTCCCAGATGTTTGTTTCATGTATGTTTTCATGTTCCTTCTTCTCTCTGTACACACCTTGTGCCAGTAACACTTTCATCCAGTTGTTATTCCAATATCTTTTTTCTTTATTTTTTATACTTTTCTCTAATGCCTCCATTATCATCATGACGCTTTCTTTAGTTCTACCAGTCAAAATATCCTCCTGCCACCCCTAGTCTTCATTATGGCTTAGTCCGAAGAAAAAATAGGTAGGCTGATACACATCATACCTTTAAAAACCTTATTCAATGGGGTTAGGAAAAAACTGGTGACCTTCCCTTGCTGGAACTCAGCGCTGACACATTTTGGGGAGCTTGGGTCAATTTTCTTCCTGTTGGTCTTTCAGCAGGCTTTTCTTTTTTGCCTGAACACAAAAGCTACAATGATGGCTGCTGGGGACAGCAAACTAAGATCAAGAAACAGGTTTTGAGTTGGGATTTAATAATTGTTCTGCGTTTTAAGGAGTAATGGGGCAGTTCCAAAGTCCCTGAATCGTCAAACCAATAAAGAAGTCAAAACGAAATGATAGACTAAGACATGGGATGCTCACAGTAAGAGCCACAAAAATTGACCAACATGCATTAACTTTATCCTCTTATGTGAACGTGGGCCTTGGCAAAGTGCCTGTTTGTCAAATAATTGTTTTAAAACATGGCTATTGATGCATTCTGGTTGCTTCAGTGGTTGTTCTGTATTTGTCACATTGGCTTTGCTTTGGGTATACTAGAGAAGAGAGTGGGAACATTATGATGGGCAGAGGTTGAAGACTGAAATAGATGGAGCTAAGCTGCTGAAAGGGCACTTGGAGTCTGTCCTTTCCCCATGCTCAGGCTAAATTTTATTTATGGTCTGGACTGAATACTTTTATAAAATGCAAAAAACCTTCATTAATGTACCTCCTGGCAGCTTTAAGAGGTAACTACCTGGGGAATGCAGACTGTTGCACCTGAATTTTTTATAGGGGTTTTTTTTTGCATTTTCTTGGAATGCAATCCCTACTAAAACACCCACCTGTTTAATGATTGCATCTCTCTCTCTTTTCTCAGTGGAAATTCTTCTGCCAAACTTTGTTAAATAGGCTTCTGAAGGTCAGGAGAGATTTGATCTAGAGACATCGGAAAAGCCAAAGTACATATCCTACATTCTTAAGCGACACATCTGACTAGAAACCAAAACAAAAATACACCCAGAAAGACTGAATAGCTTAAGGGATTAGTAATGGATTTACACATCTCAATCAGTGGCTCAAACCCAGTGCAGGTTAATAACAAGGGGCCTAAATACATGCAGTCTCTCCTCTAGGGCTGTTGTTGCGAGACTTCACTTAGTGAAGACACCTGGGCACTAATCCCTTCAAGATCCCACGCATTTTTAATGTTTCTTCATGAAATCCACTGTGTAAATCCCCTCTGTGACTTTTTCTGCTGTTACCTCACTACACCTTAGTTCATCTAATTTAAGCAAGCTCAACTATCCTGTGACAGCATCCCATGCCCTCTGAGCTGTGTGAAATACCACCAGTGGGATCGCATGGGCATGGAGAGAATTACAGACTTGTCTGGGACCAGAGTCAAGCTCTAAAAGGACAAAATGAACAACAACATCACCAACAGAGGAAAAAAGCTCGGGTACCTTTCCACAAGGTTGTGCAGAGATTGATTAGATAATGGATCAAATTCCGGATACCCTCATTTCTCACCAAGTTCAGTGTTTACAAAGTACTGTGAGCACCATTTGTGCTAAGTAGTGCGAGTACATACCTGTCACAGCTGGGGATGTTGTTAAGTAAAGTGATCAGACAGAACTGCTGGAGGTGTTAATGGAGCTGGCTAGATGATTGAAGACATTTTTTCTGCTAGAAAATACCACCTCATCAAAACTCAAGCAATCTACAGAAACATGTACCTTCCAGTATAAGTGTCCTCAGAGTGTAAGAGAGTGGCTGATCTACTTAACATAAAGATCTGGATCATTTTGTATGGAGCTGAAGAAGGGAGTTTGCTTTTTTCAATGTTCTTCTGACTATAGTGCCTCTCCCAGCTGTTGGCAAGTGGCTGATTGGAGTTTGCATTTTTTTTGCAGAGAAAACTTTGTAATGGGTTATTTTTTGGAAAGGATGTTGAAAAAACAGCAGGGTAAGGATTATCTGTTTTTTCCCACTAAATAAATAGTTTGTTTTCTCTGCAGCCCTAAATATTACCCAGAACTCAGTTGCTAGACTCTTTCCCGAAAGAACGGTTTGAAGCTTTGAAAGATTTCTTCTGGAAATAAGATCCTCCTCAGCTACTGCTTGGTAGGCCAAACCATGTAATCCTTCATCACTCTCATGCATTTCAACAGTAATTCTGCAAGGAAGAGGATTGCAGAAAAGGGTGTCATGAAGATGTTTCAAGCTGACTCAGTTGCATGTCTTGGGCTGTTTTGTACTCTTTCTGATGGTTTTCAACATAGTACATGTTATTCGGTGGGAAGAGAACTAAGCCCATTTGGGCTGAATACCCAAGGGACTGGACTGCCTGAGTCAGCCAATTATATGGGATGGTGTCCAAATAGAGGAAGAACAGATCTATATTTACATTGGACCAGATGAATACATGAGGGACTTTCTTTTGATTTCAATAGGCTTTGGAAGATGCCTCTGCTTTGGAAATCTGCTTTGGAAATCTGCCTAGTACAGGTTTTATTGTATTTCAGAGAAGCAAGAAAACAAACAAAGGGCCCGGAAAACAGACAAAGAAACAAACAAACATACATTAATTAATAGCAGAATAACTTTCCAGAGCAAGGAATCTGGATTTCTGAGTCTGATCTCACTGTGGTGTCTTTTGTTCTATTATGCCAGAAGTAGTAACTCAGATATTTGTGTTTTTACTTTCCAAGATTTAACATTTTTTTCCTTTATTTTTTTCTTTTCCAAATATACCCACTTACCCAAATATGAAATATTTTTCTCTTAGCCCCCTGTAATTGCCGACTAGGACAATTATCCTAAGCTTGAACTGATGCGTGATGTTTCACTTGTAAGGAGACTAATCTAAGCCTGCCAGACTGCATCTAGAGGCATTTATAGCTGTCAAATCTAATGAAAGTCAAGTGATTGATCTTCTAGGTAGCAGCTGCAGCATCCTCCAGAAACTAATTTAATATGAGACCTGTGGCAAATCCATAGAAATAATGTTGCTTAGATGCTCATTTTACTTCCCATTTTTTCTTTGGTTTGTTTAAACACAATGGGCCAAGAGAGGATTATAAGGTTGTAGAAGCAGATGTGAGAGGAGAATTTGTCCCAACAGGTGTAACGCTATTCAGAAGGAGCTGGAATGGATTGGACAGTCAGAGAACCTCATCTATTTTGAGGATTTTTTGTCCACACCACCCCCAAGTTGCAAATATGTTCCTGACAGTTTTTTGGCTGTTTGTCTCATGCATAACAGATGCTGCAAATAATTGTATTGTTAGTAGATTGTGGATTCAGTGCTCCTGTAACTCCTGAAGAGATCACTAGTAAAAATACCTTCCTATTTATTTTGTCATGTGGCTGCTCTCAGTTTTGGTTTATTGATATATCCAATCTAGCAAATCATCTGTCAGGTTGCAGATGCATTTAAGACTTTCCTGTGATTTGGTCTGAACTGTCTCCTCCACATGCCAGAGTGTAGGTGATACACTATAAATAATTAACCCAAACCACAGGACGTAGGTTCTGTATAAGACACAGGTCCTAAAAGTATCTTGTTCTTTTCAAACACAACATCATCCTGCCTGTGACCCTGTATCACAGTGGAACATCATTTTCTATTATGAGTGTATGACAAGAAGACGATTTAAAGATCAATTCTAAGTGTTTTAAATCCTTCATTCTCTTGACATTTGCTTGCATATTAATGGCTTGTAGAGTAAAGCTAATGAGCCAAAAAAAATAGTGTCATTTAAATTAGGGGTTTCTCCAACATAATCCTGCTGTTTTGAAAAATGAAACAAAGTATTTGTCAATGTTTCTTATTCTCCTGGGTTTTTATAATGGTCCCCAAATCTAAGACATTCATCATTTTCTTATTTGCTGCATAGTTAACTCTACACATTTGAGGCAGCAGCAATATAGTGACATTCAAAAAGAGTGAAGCTGTCTGGATATGTCTGTGCAAAATGCTCACATACCAATAGACTGTCCTGCATATGAGCAGGAAGACTTTTTAAGATGGTTTCTATAAGGCTGTCTTCCATTTGCTTTGAATAAATAGTCCAAAGGGCTGTGTTGTGTTATCAAATCTAAACTGCACTTGGACAACATTAACCTGTGCGGGATAGGTAAAAACCAAAAAACGGAAGCCACAAGCTGCCTCTGTCGGCATTGTTCGAGAGGGTAGGAAATGCTGTCAGGTGCAGATGCCTTCAACTATGCAAAACTTGAACTAGGTTTTAAAGAATAAAAATTGCACAGCTGATCAGAAATCTGGAGGTCTCCTGGCTACAAAGCGGACAGACTGATCCACT
The DNA here is from genome assembly GCA_013389945.1 of Fregata magnificens. NCBI lineage: Eukaryota > Metazoa > Chordata > Aves > Suliformes > Fregatidae > Fregata > Fregata magnificens. The sequence continues at coordinate 77,943 of WAAD01032505.1, read as the reverse complement.
TTCATTGCCCACAGCACACATGCTGGTGTCTAGAGTAGCCCACAGCTTGTGTGTGGGAAATTGGCCTGCAGCCTGGGGGACACCTTCACCTACTCTGAATCTGCTCATACATAAATAAGCTGGGAGACGTAGCCTCGGGGTCTTGGACACCTCTCCAAGAGCTCCAGACAAGTTATAATTGTCTTGTATGTCTTTGGGTCTTGCACCTCTCATTACCTCCCTCACATGAGAAAGAGTACAGGGTCTTTTATCTTTCAGAGGTGTTGAGTGAAGGGGAGAGAGAGAGTCAGCAGAAGGAGAGATGTAGCAGCTATTAAGGGCCTGATTTGATGTCCTCTAATGAACTGCTGGTTGTGATGTGCCTACCTAGCAGCAAGAACTGTCAGTCAGCAAAGATCAGCTGCTTTTTTATGTCTTTACTACTAGTACTAATAGCTCAATAGCACATAATGGCGATGAAGTGGTGGAAGAAGTGCTGGAAGGGGGAGGAGGAGGAGGAAGAGTGCATATTGAGGGGAAATTACTGTAGAACAAGAGAGAAATGCCAGTTTCCCCTCTTCCCATGCTCCCTGCTGATATGCCTGTCAAGATCTGAGAGTGTTGACCAAGGCTGTACCTGTACAGTTATATACAGCTAGACCTGAGCTCCGCCTGCCACTGCTGTAACCTGCACCAGCGCAGAGCAGACCTGATTCAGAAGCACATTCATGGCAGAGCTCAGGTCCCTTTGCACAGACTCTTTCTCTGAGAGCGGACAAGGCTTGAGGGAAGAGGCCCTGTGATTCCCCTCGACGTGTGCCAGAGGGCTTGGGGCAAGCCGGTTTGCTGCTCCTTATGCTGCTCCACACCTAAGACTGAGACTGAGATGCGAAGCTCAAGTCTATCAACATGTTATAAGAGAGCTACCAGCATCAGGTAGTCAGAATGAATCTTGTCAGCCAGCTAAAAGGGCACCTTCAGACCAGAGGGAGAACTTCATTTGCTCAACTTCAGAAGACAAACACATGTTTATGAATTTTAGACTGACTAGATTTGGTATTTATATTATTTGGTATTTATATTACTATATAAACCAGGCTCTTCACATTCCAGAGCTCAAACCTGAGAGATTAGGAACTGCATTCAAGCCCTAATGTTTGCCACACCTTAATTTATACGTTTATAAAAGAAGGAATGTCTGTTACACTGTTTGTTGCAGGTCAGTAGAAATATACCTTAATGGTAGAACCGGCCTCTGTTCACTAAGCGAATAAATAAACACCACAATTCTAATTTAATGGTTATTTAGAAATTAATTCAAATCAATCACAATGTTATCTACTCATTTAAAACTAACCAGCGGCACAATGCCCAGCACAAAAAGTACACCTCTAGACTTATGTCTCAAAAATTAATAAGCATTAATTCTTCATTAAGATGCACGATATTGGCTGGCTGCATTGTTTTTCTGCTGCACTTCTCTTGCACATTTCATCAAAAGAGCAGCAAAAGTAATTGAAAAATAGCTTGAAGATTTTAATATATCTTCATCAAATGAGAGTGATGTATCACTGCTTATTGTGCTGCCTGACAATGAGGGCAGACCTCTGATGCTAAATCTTTCACTGTCAGCAGGATAAATCATTTTACAAGCTTTAAAAAAAAGAAATAGACCTAATAACTGTGTAAGATGTTTGCACAAATCATAAATATTCATTCGAAGATCTCTCGGATTTTAAGAATAAAAGAAAATCCGGATTACATTGACATATATTCATTTCATGTATTCATATATTCATTTCCACATTCTAAAGCCATATCTTCCATACATGTGTGTGACTCTGCATACACATTTAAAGAAGCCATGCACATAACTATTTCATTGTATACTCAGCAATCAACAACGGTTGCAAAGTGACATTCTTGCAGCTGGTAACATTTAATATTTTTATTTCTATCCTCCAAAAAAATTTTTTTCCCCATCAGTCAGACCTACTAATGAAAAATCCAGATTCTGCCATCCATGCATAAACATACTGCTCCCACTAAACTCAATGTTATTTCCTATTTTCTGAATACAAAACACAGTACCGAGCCTAAAGTTACATTCATGCGAGGAAGGAAGAAACATTTTTAATTAAGTATATGGATTTGAGGCAAAATGCTGGATACACTTGAAACCTTGAAGAAATATGAGTCTGTATTTTGATATTTATATTTTCTATCTGTATTTTATTTTATTTTAAGGATCATTTTAGGAATTTGACTGCAATCCAATGTGCAGAAATAAACTGCATGATCTTTCTCTTCCATTAACTTTTCTTTTTATCCCTCAGGCAGCTACTTTTTCTTCTTTTTGTATAATAATAATAATAGGATGGTACAAGTATAAGAAATAATGATTGGAAAATGCAGGAAATTTAGGGCAATTTTGTGAAAAGCAGCTGCAATTCTAGATCTGTAATGCTGACACTAATTTGCTCGATTTTGCATTTAACCTGTCGGTCTTCAGAAGCATTTGCTTTTCTTCAGAGCAAAATAAAATAGCTTATGAAGATATTACTAAGCTGAGAGCATGAGAGAATTTTGAAAAAGTTTGCTGATTAAAGTGCATCGGAAGAAATTATGCACTCAGTTAATAAAGATGCTGCTGTTGTGAATAGAAGTTACTGAAGCTGGCTAACCCTGATGCAGTGTGGAACCTAGTGAGTCAACAAGTAGAATAAAAAAGAAAACCTAACAGATCACTCCACATTACACCTTAATCACAGACTTTGTAAATGAAGCGCCAGCCAATGTGAAATGTTAAGCCTAGGGACTTGGATGACATTTAGGAGGTCTTAATGTGGGCCCACGAACTTAAAAATTGATATGGATGTTGGCCCAGCAGTCTTTAAAGGTTCTCAGCCTAGTTAGTGTGGATTGGATTCTGATTTTTTAATCCTGTAAGATAAGGATAACTACTTCAGCTAAGTTACACCATAGTTTTTGTGATGTGGTTACAAATAATATATGATTCCTCAGTTATACTCTAAAAGTTAGAAAGATCTTGTAGGCCTTACCCAAACTTTTTAGGACAGAAAATGATCATTCAGTAGTAGTGATGGGGAAGACACCTCCACTCTGCATCAGTTAACTTTGGGGGTTTTCTAGTACTCTCATAAATTGCAGAAAAAAGTAGTTGCTAGTGAAGACAAAAACTGACCTAGGTAGAACAGTAGTTGGACTTGAGGTGGCTGTTCTTTTATTGCTTCTTTAGGTGGAAATTTCACATTTAAGATCCAACGCAGAAAGATATGGTCTTGCACTGGCAGTTATCCCATCAATATCTTAACTCCATTTATTTTACGGAAGTTTTACATTTACATTATCGTGCTAACCACAGAACACTGTATATATCAAGACAACATTCATCAGATGAAAATATCTGCTTCAAATTTGTGCAAATGAGGATTGTGTTTCAACAGTGGCCCTATCCTTCAATTCTGAAATACGGAGCCACAGAGCAATCCAGGTAGGAAGGAAATTCAGGAGACCATCTATTCCCACCCCTGCTCAGAGCAACCAAAGTGCCAAGTTAGATCGGTTTTCTCAGGGCCCTGTCCACTCTAGTGTTGAATCATTTCAAGGATGGAGATTTCACAGCCTCTCTGGGCAACCTATTCCAATGTTTGACCGCTCCCATGGTGGACAATTTTTCCTAATATCTAACTGGAATCTCCCTTGCCACAGCTTGTGCTTGTTGCCACACATCCTGTTGCTGTGCACTTCTTGAGAAGAGTTTGGCTCCACCTTCTCTACAAGCACCCACTAGGTAGGTGTAGTCAGCATTAAGACTCTCCTTGACCTTCTCCAGGCTGAGCAGAGCCAGCTCACTCAGCTTCTCCTTGTACATCGTGTGCTCCAGCCCCGGCCAACTTGGTGGTCCTCTGCTGGACTTACCCCAGTTTGGAATACCGCTCTTGTACCAGGGGATCCAAAACTGGACACGGTACTCCAGTGTGGCCTCAGAAGTGCTCCACAGAGGGGAATAATCACTTTCCCTCGCCTGCTGGCTACACTCTTTCTTATGCAGCCCAATATGCAGTTCACCACTGCAAGGGTGCACTGCTGACTCATATTCATATCTGAGTAAAGACCATATCCAGGCTTGTCTTCAGCAGTACATTCAAGAGTAGTTCATCTGTGTATGTTTTGCACAGATCTATGTTCACTCCACCAGCATTACAAATCAGCTGGATAGAAAACAGCTCTCTTTGCAAGCCCTGTGTCTTCAGCAATGTGACTGTACTAGCCTGAGCACAATGCCTTTGAGAGCTTGTTTGGATTGTCCTGGTGACACATAGAGCAGATCCGTGTGACTCCTAATGAAGGGCTGTGCATAGGCCTCCAACATAAAGGGAAGAGGCTCCATACCCTGTAAGCAGATAAGAAGCGGAAATATAAATTATTTTTCTTCTCTTCTCTTTTGAGGGAAAAAGTTGCAGCAACTTGAAAGCACAGAATAGCTACTGCAATTGGTGTTTACATGTATGTGTATATCATATAAATATAGATTAATAAATAGAAGCGGCATCTAATAACTAGACAAAAGTGGTTAATTGATTTGATTCAGCCAATATCCCTACCCAATTTTGAACATCTGTTAGAGAACAAGGGCTGTTAAACCTGCAGATTACAACCATGGTCATGTCAACTCAGAGAGGAACTAGGCTGGCCTAAAGTCAGCATGCTTTCCAGTTTCGTGAACTTTGGGGCAGTCCTAGCATAGACAGCGAGCACTCAGGAGCACAGGCAGACTGCTGCAAGTCCTGGTTTGTGCACGGTATTAGCCCAGCGGGATCCTGATCACACCTGGGATATCTGAGCGCAAAAGGCATTTAGCCCCTGGACCTGGGCAATTGACAGCCCAGGCTGAATGGCTGAAATGACTTCTCTGTTGTTTTGAATGAAGACTTCAAAAAAGACTAGATGGAAAATACACCTGTGTGCAACAGGCAGTTGAGATCTGACCAGGTACAACTGGATGAAACTGTATGGTGTGTTAGACTACAGCATCTATGGAGCTATTTGTACCTTTAAGTCTGTAAAACAAAATGATATCTCACATGATGTGAGGAAAGAGTTATGAGTTCTGCTGCACGTCAGGAAAAGGTCTGGGCAGCTGTAAAACATCTGTTTTGAAAGCTTCCTTTGCAACCACAAAAAGGTGGGTTTTTTCCCTCTGTCCAAGGAGGCTAAAACACTGCGTGGCAGAGAATGACTGATTTGTTCCTCCCTTGTTCTGAACCACGTCCTGACTTTGCCAGAGAGGATGAGCGTGCAGTAGGAATTCTCTACTTACAGAAAAAAGTAAAAAATCTTCCCTGTATAAAACATCTATGCTTAAATAGTTCATATAACACATGAACATATTAAAAAAACCTCATAAGAGCAGAGAATAAATATAAAAGTTTGCAGAATATCACGCAGCCACTGCAGGACACAAAAGCAGAGAATCAGCATTAAACACGTGTTTCACTTATCCAGTCTGGGTCTGGCCTGCATTTTGATTCCTCTTCCTATTACAAATGACAGAAAACTGTTATAAATAGCAGCTAAGTAACTTCTGCTTGGACTTTGGAATTAATTTTTCTGTCCAGGAGTGACTAACAGTTCTGGGGACTACAGGGCTGTCCTGGCTCTGGCTGGGAAGGAGTTAACTTTCTTCATGGTGCTGTATTTCTTCTCTACCACCTTCTGATTTTCCTGTAGCATTTTAGAGCTCATGTCTAATAACTTGTGAGTGAAGGACCGTAAGGGACCTTAAAATAAGCTAGGACCAAGGCAGTGCAACTCTGCTGCGTAGGAAGGCAGAGGTGGAGGGGGTTGTCCTGACACGGGGGCTGTGGGGCTCACCTCACTGCTATGGGGAGGAGTCTGGAGGTGTGGATGGGACTGAAGAGTGTGTTTGTAACTCAGGGTGGTGGGTGCTGCTGACCAAATCTCTCTTGGACATGGGGAAACAACCCCACCCCTCCACATGTCAAAAGATAACAAGTCTTTGATAACCTGACGTGCCACGTTTGTGTTTATCACAGACTCCTCTCAGCTTCTATGGAGGTGCCCCTTGGTAAGAACTAGATGTTCCCTCTGACCTTTCCACTGCAGATAGGCGTTGTGCTGCAATGTGAGGTCTGTACTGCTGATATGGGTCCTGCAGCCAAGCCGCTATCAGGTCTCCATATCGATGTCCTGAATGGTATCACCCAACTGTTAGGGTGCAGACCTAGAGCCCATGGGTCAGGGAGAGCTCCTTAGGTCAGGGAGAGGTAATGCTGAGGTTGGCACTGGTTGATCGCTGCTTTACTTCCTCCTGGGAGAAGAGAGGTGCTTGCAGAGTTGTCATAGTGGGCTGACTGGAGGGATAGGAAAACTGGAGGTGCATGCTCCTGGCCACCAGGCTTATGCTGCAACACCTTAGCTGGCCCTTGGCTGTCATGAGGACATGGGCAAATGAGACATGGTGCAATGGGGCTGACAGCTGTCCTGCATGAGGCTCTCTGCAAGCTCTGTGTGCAGGTCGGGGACCTGGATGCCTCTGGTCCCTCATGACCAAGGTTGGCTCCCCTCTGGCATTTCCATGAGGCCAAGGTTTCCAGTCAGTTCCCTCAAATGCAAACTGCATTGTCTCTTACCTCAGCATCACCCCACTCATTTGGGTTGGACCCACAAGAGAGCTGGCACAGAGTGCAACAGCCTGCATTCTGGGACTGTCTCACTGTGTGTATGGACACAAGGACTCCTCTTCCCCTTTGTACGCTTCCACTGGTTGTGGCCCACAAGCCTTCCCAGGGGTCGTTGTGGTTAGCTGGACCGCTCTTTTCCCCAGCTGCTGGATTTAAAGGCAGTGTGCGAACTGACAGGATAGCATTCGCCATCAGACTTCCTTGCTCTGATTTTTCTGTGTGCAGTGATGTTCCATCTCTGAAGGACATACCTCTCAAAAGGCTTTCTTGCTGGAATTTATCTGGCTCCCTATAGAATACTATAACCTACTATTGTATGTGTGCTTCAAAATACCAGACAATTTCTAAGTAGTTATGCTAACAAATCAAAACAAGATGGAACCATTTGAAGTCACTAGTGAAGTCACTAGTGAAATCACTAGCATCACTTGAAGTGCTAGTGCACTAGCAATAACAGGGTGACTCATCAGTTTCTGTCATTTAAGCCTCTCCCAGTAAGCCTCCACATTAGATATGACAATAAAGATAAGCAGAAAATAAAGAAGGCCTCCAAGGCCTCTCCTCTCACCCTGGCGACCGGGGAATGTCCCCAGGCAATCCCACCCTGACAGACAAGCACTTGTCAGGGAGACAGCTCACCTGGCTGAGCCCTCCTGCATGTACACAGCATCATCTTTTTTACCCCAATGAAGGTTCAAATCCTTGTTTGCTTTTCTTTTTTGCCCCCCCCCCCCCCCGCCCATGTCTTCATTACGTATGTGTTCATGCCTTGAAGGTACCATCACATGCCATTGCAGGGCAGGAGCTGGGGCAGTAGTGGTAATGTCACAGCTGTGGCATTTGCCTGCCAGCTCTCCAAAGGGCACAGCTCTGCTGGCAGCAGTGGAATTGTTATGATTAGCTGTATCAGTTGTGGGTCTGGCACAAAATATCCTCAGGCAATGATTTGTTGTGAGAGGGATAAAAGAAAGTCAAGGAACTTTGTAATCTGACATTCCATAAATGCAACATGACTCTGCACAAATGGTTGACTTCCTTCACAGGAAGTCAAATGCGGGCATAGCTGCTACAGATAGCAATGCCTATGAAATCAGAGACTTCTGAAATCAGAGTTGTTAAATCATAGTACTTGATTAGTGTTGACATATAAGACAATGAAGGGAGGCTTCCTGGCAAGAGTACAGGCACTGCAAGGAAGTCCACCAGGTAGAGGGACTGCTGTTGGAAGTGTAAAGCAATGCAATGCCCATCTCAATGAAGCGGTTTGGGCTAAGTCACACTGCCTGACAGCTGGGACCAGCTCAGAGTGCACTGATGGACAGTTACTACAGCTCAGCTGAGTCTTGATGTGTTGTGGACAGCCCTACATCCACCCTGCAACTAAGGGTTTCTTGGAACCACATAGAAGCCCAGGGTTAGGCTCCTAAACTGTCGACATCTAGGCACTGAGGTGCCCTAATTTCCCAATCAGTCTGAGCACTCATGCTGTATTTAACATTTTACAGGTTGTCTCTATTAGATAGTCATTGACCGTAAACTTAAAAGAGACACTTCAGCTGTAACATTAAAATAAGTAGGGACGTCATTCTGCAATATGGGAAAGCAAAGGCTGGATGGAGTGATCCCCACAGAAATGACTCTGATGATCATTGTGGAGAGAAGTTGGAGCTGCAGAAAGGACTACACAGCTTACCCATACCAGGGGATTTCCTGGTCGAAACTCTGTATTGGAGGTCAGTCTTGCACACTTTGTAACACCAGCTGTGTTTGATATTCTGCACTGAAATAGTCTTGGGAGATTTCACTCCATCACTATTGCAGAGCCTGTGTACAAATTTTACATAGATGCACAGGGACAATCTTTATGGACATGACTTCTACTAATTTCAGGTGACTGATGTATCTGGTGGAGAATTAGGGCAACAAAACCTTACAACCAGCGGTGTCAGTTTTATCTCTCCATTCATCAGTCAATATGAAAAGATTGAGGTATTTCATGGCTTTAGGGCATTTCAAAAAATGAGAAACCTGATGCTCGATAGTGCTAGCTAAAAACATTCAGAACCCTATGCATGTACATCCCAATTCTGGCTCATGTAACCGACACATATGACTTCATCTGCTTATTTTCCACAATGTCACTGTTTCTTTTAGTACCTCCTGCCTGAGATGTGTTTGGAGGGGAACAGTATTGTCATTGGCTTCCGTTGAGAAATCTTCAGTTGAAGGGGGTGTACATGGTACCATCTTTTATCAAGCAGAGAAGAGAATGGTGAGCCTGAAGTGGAGGTGGCAGGGTAGGTACAAAACTGTCAAATTTTTTGAGTCATTTAAAGCAACAGAAAGAAGTCACTCACCCAGACAAGGACAAAGATGGGAGAAGGTAAGTTGGATACAGAGGCAGAAGGAGCTGGACTGAAGCAGCCCAAGAATGCAGTGTCCAGCTACCGAGCTGCATTTTCCTCAAACCAGAGAGAGACCCCAAACTCCAAATTTAATACTGCTTTCCTGATAGCAAGTATCTGTGAAACCCACTGGTAAAATGTGCACTCCATCTGCACCGATAGCAGGGCCAGAGACCAGGACAAGGACAACTTGCCGCTGGGAGAAGCTCCTCAGAGCCTGTGACAGACATCTAGGCAATAGATACAGGAATCCTTTGGTATTAGCCTGCCACGCCTGTGTTCATCCGGTTCAAAATGCATCAGCTGTGGTCTACATTCTGTGTTGTAATACCGATAAAGGAAAAAATTAAAGTTGGATGGAGGATTTGGCATGGTATTCTTTAAACCCATGCTCTCTTTGTATAATGTAGCTATAATAATGTACTTTTTATGCTAGTGTAGTTAGCATAGTTTTTCTAATAACTTAATAAGAAGGGGTTTTTTTCCTGCAAGGTGCTGAATAGTGTCTTTTTCCTTAAGTCATTGCAATTCAGGATACTGTACCCTTGCAGGGGTGGGCCCAATTTTCCAAGTACAGGCAGCCCTTGAGGAGGGCCAATTTCAGTTCAATTCCCCTGGATTAACAGTATGCATGTTAAAAAGAGAAGCTAGGATAAAAAGCAATTGAGATGAGATAAGAGAATTGGAATTTTCCTTGCTACTGTATTGCTTCTGTTTTACACCTTGGCCATTTCATTTGTGAATGATTAATTAAGGTCCAAGTGATCTGATGAGGCAAATGCGCTGACTCAAAACATAATAGCAATGCAGGAAGAAATGAAAGGGAAAAGGCATAGTAAATATGCAACGCATTTTGCAGTAAGTTTATTTTTGCTAGGTCAAGGTAATACAGTTTTATTAGCTTGCGCTAAGTGCACGTGGCTGGAATGACGACTGCAAAATAAACCTTAGAAACCTCTGTATTCAGACAAATACAGATGTTCAGAATAACATAGAAACAGGAGTCGTTACGCCTCCAAACATACTTCGTACACCTGAAGTAACCAAAGTGAAATCTGTTGACAGAGGATAGATTTTTAAGTATTTAGACCCTAAGATAGGAAGCGACGGCTTAGGTCTTCAGACTGTGAGCAAGAGAAAAACATTGAGCTCCTCACCACTGAGAGATCCCCCAAATCCTACCTGGGCATCGGTATCCATGTCTTTCTTGTACCCTCACTGGTTTACTTGATCACCACCTGGAAAGATTCCCCTGTCTCCTCTCGACCCTAGTGTTAGGGAACATGTCTCCAGAGCATATTTGCCAAGATTTGGATCCCCACCTGGCCCTGTGTAACTGGAACTTGGAGTTTATTGATGGCACAGGGCACATTTTGCAGGCAGTAGCTGTTTAAGGGCAGCCTTATAGGCAACACAGGTGAGAAGATCTAGGCTTGCTGACTTCACTTCTCTTTGACTGGTAGGCTGGCAATACTGCAAAGAAAAGAAAGGGGGGAAAAATAAATCTTATTATGCTGGCTTTTCTGGAGATTGAATTAGAAAGAAGCAGGTACAGAAGCTGGTAACTGTTCTTACTCCTTGTGAGTAATTTTGACCACTCAAGTGTTTCTTGGCGGGGCATCTCTAATCATTAAGTTCTTACCATGGGTCATGGGAGGTACATTTGGTAGTCAACTCCCATGACCAAACCTAAGTCGTCATAAATAATAAAACAAGAACTGGGACCTTGGTAAACTTGGGAAATTCCTGAAGGACTGCTTTATTTTAAAACAAGATTTACAACTCTCAAGTTGAGTTGCAGACATTGAAGGGCCTCCGCTGAATATATTGTAGGAGGTTTTCAATAAGAATAGTGAAGCCACTGGATGTTTGAGGAAAAGAATGTAAAGATGAGTAAATTAATTTGTGGCCATTGAAAGGAAAATTGAAAATATTAAGCATTCCAAAATGTTTTGATTCAAACCTGAGCTATTTATTTTACTCTGATGCTTTCGCATTTCTTAAGGTCACTTTAAACAAAAGTGGAGCTTTCAGTTTGAAAAACATTAATGATGATTTCTACAGGTTCAAAATTTTTCAAAAAATGTGTTTCAAAACAGGTAATTAATTGAGAACTGCCTCTTTCCTGCAAGTGACGTTTATTTTGATGAATCTGCACATTCTGTGGAAAGATTTAAAAATCTTCAACCACTTCTAGTCATGAAACAGGCAGAATTCAAGCCAATGTTAAATATCTATTTTAAATTTGCGATTTTTGTTGTCTGTACTCCTCTTATGGAGACATATGACAGCTTAAAAAATGATTGTGTCTCTGAGTGCCCCTGTTTTTAAGATGCCTCAGGTTGAAATTCTAAAATGTTCAAAAAACTAGTTCCTTAACATCACAAAATTCAAACATTTGGAATCGATTTGCACTTTTGAAAATTCAGGCCATTGTATATTTGATAAAACAAAACAAAAAATATTTCATTCACATAAAATAAGACATTGTTTTTGTATTCATAAGAAGTATTTTATGATGTAGCTTTTTCCTTGGAAGCTGAAACAGCTTCCAACAAAGTATAACTTATAGAATAATCATATTAAGCATATTTTAAGGCAACATATAATGTTCATTCTTGTAATTTTCCAGAATGAATACATTTTTACTATCACCTCATTACTTTATCTGGAGAGCTAATAAATTACAAATGATGTGCATTTTTCATGACTCTGCATTTCAGTTATTTATCAAGTTATGTCTAATATTTCAGTTGCCTTTATCAACTACCTGGAAAAATCAATATCTGATAGGACTCCATGGTGTGCAGCAAAGTATATAAGCGTGAAATTTGTATTGCTTGGTCTCAATCTGTCACTTTAAACCATCTGACTTAGAAGTGACTCTTAAATCCTCTTGTCATTTCACTGTTATCTGATTTGCAGGAATCCAAGACTTAAGCAAACATGTCCAACCCCAGTGAGGCAGAACTCATTCACAGGTTTAAGGGGATTCCCTTTACCACCCGGTCTTCTCCAGAACTTTTAAAGTCCTTGGATACTTTTGCTGCTAGAGAAGATGATGTCCTTTTGATTTCCTATCCCAAATCTGGTAAGTTCTACTTTTAGATGTTAATTGCAAGAAATCTCAATTGTTTTTTTCAAGTTCTCTGCTTAAACTAGTCGGGAAATGTCTGTGTACAAGAAATAGGGAAGGATGTTTAAGTATGTGAATACATTATTCTGTTTAGTAAGTGTCCAAATTACAAAAAAATATGGGCCATTTATCTGAATTATGATTCTTTAATTGAAAATAATCTCAGGTGGTTTTGGAAAGCAAATAAATGTTTATTTCTTGTAAGCAAAAATTGTACCTGAAGGATTTTCTTGAGGACTTTCTACATTCAATTATGAGCAACTCAAGAGTTGTATTATTTGTATGACTCTTGGCTGTAGATTTATTCATTTCTTATTCCCTCTCCCCGCTGCCTCACTCACACACAGAAGCACACACCAAGGAAGCAGCTCAATCAGTACTGCCCAAATATACAGACTCAAGTCACTATAAGGAAAAAAACCCCCAGGTTATTCTAAAATTAATGATAAAAATATAACCACCTCTCAGCTGACAAGCAGTTTGTCTCATGAGATTGTTTTGGTACTAATATTAACAATTCTCACAGAGCTACTTTGTACTTCAGCTACAGCCCTAATTTTTCCAGTATTTATGCATTTGGAGCCAACGGGATTATTCAGTTATGTAAAGTTTCTTGAATCTGGGGGATTAGAAGTATCACTTGTGCACTAGCAAGCTGTTTCCGTATGCAAAATGCATGTTCCACATATTTTCTCAGTAACAACTCTTCCTTTTTTTCTTTTTTTTTTCTCCTTAAAATTACTTTTCTGCAGGCACTCACTGGCTTGCAGGAATTATAACAAAGCTTTACAATACTCAAGTTATACTAACATCTCCCATTGAATTTGGAGATGTATCCAAACTGGAGGAACTGAATAAACTCTCATCAAGGAGAATCATCCCAACGCACTTAGACTACAACATGTTACCTCCAAATTTTAAGAATAAAAAATGCAAGGTAAAGCAAAAATATATAAAAGCAGTAAGATATGTTAAGTGTCTATTAGGAATCTATATTGTCTTGTTGATCCTTAATACTTTTTAAATGATTTACGGTTTTCAGAAGTGGTTTGCTGTGAATTTTGGAGACACAGCGACCAGCAGTCGAAGGCAGCATGAGCAGAGACTTGGGCTAGGGACTGGGTTCTGTTCCTGCCCCACTGCTCCCACGGGGTGATTTGTATACCAGGCACCACACAAAATACAACATCAACATCTTTCAATCAGAAATATATTATTAGGGATGGGGGGTGTTCTCATGGCCCCGCTTCCTAGTGGCTGGAGCACTGGCTTAGAAAATAGTTATCTTGGGTACTTATAGGCTGTTCTGGGGGTGAAGGTACTCTGCCCCTCCTGTTGAAGCTTTGTGAAGACCCAAAGAGATATTGGGCAAACAGAGGAAAATTGAAATGTGGGAGGTAGATTCAGATCACAGTTTTGGGTTCCTCCCATGCTAATGTGGGAGGTCTTTAGAAAATCAGCTCTGGGCCTCAAATTTTAGGTTAGAAGTCAAAAATTTCGGGATTGCTCAGATCCAGACTTTTGGGACAAAGCTAATTTGAATGAAAGGCCAAAATTTATGTTTTGCAGCTGTCCTGTGAATGTTAATTAGTAAATGGTTTCATCTGTTAGATTTATGGGCTAGTATACTGACTCATGAGTTAAAATGAACACAGCCTCTTTCATAAAACATAAACATTACTCAGCTGCAGGAAACACACCTCTGACCACATGGGATTGTTTACTAACCACTAATGACTTCTGCCTAAGCAGGGACAAATACATTTCTATCTTAATGGCACGGTCACCGATAGAGGAATCCGAAAGGAAAGGGTTTTGACACTGCAAACTGCCTGTGAAAATCCTACATTTATGCACAGAGCTCCTCTAAAATAAGGGAAGAATATCATCATTAATAAGCATATCATGTTTATTTACAGATGATCTACGTCAGCAGAAATCCAAAAGATATTGCAGTTTCCATGTATCATTACTACAGGGATAATCCAAACCTTCCCACTATTGACACCTGGACTGCTTTCTTTGACTTGTTCTTAAAAGGAGACGGTAAGGATAAATGTAACATTTTCTCCTTGCAGTTTACATTAGGTTATTATGTACAGAAAGAGTTAAGAAATGCAAACTGTGTGAAAACTCCTTATTGCACTCCTTATTCATATGGCTTTAGTTGTGGGGTTTTTTTCAGGATAAATTCTAATGCCAAACTAAACAAGAGCAAATCATAGGATGCTATCTCCAGCCCTGCAAGGAGACATTTTGATAAGCGGCTGCATTATTTCAGCACAACTGTTCTTTGTAGGTTTTTGCTGTTCTTTGACATAGCTGTTAAAAAACATATTCTCACAGACAAGTTACTGATTTCATTTCTTCCCACAAACACTCTGAAAGCCCTGACAATTTGTTGACTCTGATGCAGATTTGCCTGTGATGAAACATTGCCATCCTTGTCTTGCAAACCACAATAACAGACTGCTTCCCACCAAGAATCCATGTTTAAACTTTGATAGAGGAGGTATGCGTATACAGCTCCTCCCAAGCAGACGTAAGGGCAGCTGGGCTCACTGCAGCCAGCTCCTGTCCTCGGCGAGCAGGCCGGTGGGGCAGGTGCTCTGTTTGAAGGTGCTCAGCCAGCTCTACGTGGCTCACTGCTATGCTGAAGTGCAAGCAATGAGGCACATGGGGAGACCATCCCCAGGCTGCACTGAGAGCTATGCTTGCAGGCGTAGTGTGTTCTCCCATCTTAAAGACAGCCTTGGGTGGCCCTTCAAAGGGAGTCTAGATGCTTTCAAAAAGTCCTGCTGCACATGCTCTGCCTGATGTGTTGTCTTAGTAGTGGGGTCCAAAGACCGAGGACAAGAGTGAGATTTTTATGAGTGGCAGAGGTGGCATGGAAGCTGACAACAGGACCATGTTCCTGTTATCCACTCCCATTTTTAGTGTTTTATTACTCCTTTGAGGACGTGTTCCTGCTATACAACCATAAGTGATGATAACAGCAACAATGATAGATCAGCTTGAAAACTTCAAAAGAAAAGTGCCATTGCAGTCATCATGGGCTTATTTATCAAACATATATAAATTTATACATGTTCCTTTTCCGTGTTAAGTAAAGGTGACCCGTCCACCTTGGTCAAGACCAGTGGTACATCAAAGATCCAGAAGTCAGTTTGTCTACTGGCCTGTGTGGGCTTTGGCTCAGATCTTGTGTTCCTAGTTCAGAGCAGCCCTAAGGCATGTGCTTCAGCAATTTGCAGGATCTTGGCTTGTTTAGTATCGACTCTTAACATACAATAGTGAAAAAAAGAAAAGAGGATTATATTAAATTTTAAAAGCATCTCCCATTTATCTGTAAATTAGTAGCCACCTTCTATTTTCTGTGTGCTTACGCATGGCATAAAAAGACAACTATGTTGGTTACAATAGAAATTTATGTAAGAGGTGATAGTGAGAGAGAGCTTGCCATTTTTGCTCCTAATAGAAACATATGAAGGCTGTGCTGCTTGATTCAGATCCTGTAGTACTCTTGCAGAATTAATCTCAGTTCAGAACAAGGGTAAGGACACACAGAGACAACTGTGATGCTGTCCCTGGAGTCTCCGAGACTGTATGCTGTACCCCTGAAGCCAACAGGGCTATTCTATACTGTCATTGGCCATGTCTCCAGTGTGGTTGGCCAGGAGAGCAGGGTTTAATTGCACACTGTGGAGCACACATGCCTTGCAGTTAGATAGTGCTTTATGTGCAGGAGGCAGCTATAGACTGAAGCATTCAGCAAAATACTTAATTACATCTCAAGGTTTGCAACTAAAATGATGCCCATTATAATATTGTACTCTTCCCGTAGCAGTTATAAAGCACAGTCACAGTTCTGGAGAATGCTGGCTGTGATTGCTCTGTCCAAGCCCCTTCTCATCGCCCTACAGGAGTCTTTCAACTCATCTTCCAATGCAGTCCATCTTGTCCTTCAACCAGAAGGGTCAGAATTTTGTTTTTTAAAAGAAAGCTGAAATTTAGCTCTCCTCCCATGGTTCAGCAAAAGGAGCATTCAGACAAAACAAGTACTATGACTCAACTATAAAACCATAAGTTATCTATGTCATTGGCTGAATGATATATTTGCATAATAACTTGTTTACATAATTCTTCTTTGACTTTTAAAAATAATACAGATTTCTCCTCTGCTGGGACAAAATACAGCTAACAATAGTGTGCTCCATTTAACAGACTCCTTATTTCATTTCCTAGTGAAGTGATCATATTTCTAGCTGTGACCACAGACATGCAGACATTTGCTGAAATGCTCAGGTCTTGTTAGGCCAGTACATTTTCCTTCATTACTGGCCTTTCCTTAGACCTGGAGCCTGTTTCCACTACAGAATTATATCTCAGAATAGTATCTGTATCTCTGATACAAAACCAAATTCCCACAAGAATGGTAACCTCTTTGGATTGTAAGTTGAGTCACTTCACAAAAAGAACTGAATCTGGTTTAGAGGAATAGAGGGTATGCACTAAGAAGGAAGGGATCATTCCCCTAAATGTGTAAGGTGCAGTCAGAGTTATTTATGAATAAAGTTTATATGAAGCTCTTTTACATGGGTTTTCTTTTCAGTTGTCTGTGGATCCTGGTTTGATCATTTCCTAAGTTGGGAAGAACATGAAAATGACAAAAACATCTTATTTTTGTTCTATGAAGACATGAAGAAGGTAAATATGCTCTCTGCTCTTATTTCAGAATGCATTACTCGTAAATTAACATCATTAAAGTATCAAAGAGCAAATTATAATGAAAAAGGAGAAAAAAGAAAAACATCAATGCATGTCTTTGGGCATATTTCATATTTGCATAGATCGTTATATTAGTGAATTAATTATGACTGCACAAGTTGTATAAATATCAAATCCTGTGAGAGTTGCATTTCATAGATGTAGGAGTAGGACACATATTACATGATATTCCCCGGGTTACAGGAAGAATTTTAAAGTTCCTCATTCTTGGTCCTATGGAAAGACCAACCAAGGACATCTGTTGAGAGCCACACATTAACCTGCTATGCTCGACATTTTAGGTGAAATTTTCAAAAAGTGATGTAAGACAACAGAACTACTCATGGTCAGTGGGACTTGTGCTCCCAATAAACAAGAAAATTAGAGGCTGGAGGGTGTAGGAAAAAAGTTTTGATGAAAGGAAATTATTATGCAGAAACTGCTTTGCTATTCTTAAAAAAAAAAGTCAAATACCAACATACCTTAGCTTTCAGAGAATGAATTTTTGGGTGAATAGAAAACACTTTCTAGTGTTTCCACTAAAACAGTTTTGTTCATTTTTTGGAAAAAAAAATCCACTATGAGGAATATAAACAAGCCATTTTGGATCCTGAGTCACTTGTTGGATCTCTAGATATAGCACCTCCAATGAAATAAGCTACTTACACAGAAGCTGAGCTTTAACTATTTCTCTATTCCCAGTGAAATAATTCTGAGAGACGGGAGAACATTTTGCCTGAATTAGGAGTAAAATTGCCATGTAACTGTATTTGATATCCCATACTCAGCATTTACTCGTTTCTGTGGATATAGGTAAGAGGGGAATCAGGTTTACTGTACCTGTCATCTACACAGGCTAATGACATGTTTAGCTTTGCTTGAAAGCAAATAAATGTGTGATAAACTTGGTATGTAATAAAAAGGATCACTTTCATATCAACTAAAAGTCTGATAATCAGCTCAGAAATATAAAACTTTATCTTTCTTGTACCTCAGGATCTCCCTAAGATTGTAAAGGAAATTAGTCTGTTCCTGAGTTTAAACATCAGTGATAATGATATCCAAGACATCTGCAGGAAGTCCTCGTTCTCAGAGATGAAAAGCGACACAGAAAAGGAAAACAGCGATCCCAGTCACACCGTTTGTGCACTGACATCCAACCGGAAGCTGATTTTCCGAAAAGGTAAGTTCCCTGGGCTGGGCTTAACACTGCAGAAGGAGTGGGAATCCAGCCAGAGGCTGTAGTCCAGGTCTTTCCTGGACTGTAGTGATGCTTTGGGTCAGCCCCACGAAGTAGTGACAGGATTCTTCAATTTGAAGCCATCTTAAAAATCGCTTTCTTCCTAAGTTCTCTGCTTGCAAATGCAAGCTTATACTAGAGAAGCACAGAGGAGTCTGAACAATAGTCTGACTACTATTGCTCCATGCAAGCTTTTCAGCTAAAAGGAAAGGTTCACAAAGCATTACTCCTTATCTGTCTTTTTTTATCTAAAAGTTGGCCTCCTTGGTCTTTTACAACATGTCCCCTCTGATATCACCTGCAAAGGTCACTTAGTTTTCTGGAATGAGAAAGAGCGAGTCACATTCCTTGCGAAGGAGACTGCTCGTAGCCTTTATCCTCCGTACCACCGCTTATCTTATTGAAATGTTCCTGAAAAAGGAATATGCTGACAGTGACAACAATGGAAGAATGGATGACTCAATCGCTTGATGGCCTCATAGGTAGCCTTCAGACCTTGGCCAAACTGGAATCCGCGGTAAAATCTTCGACAGTGCTTACCTCAGATGTGACTTAAAAATACCTGCAGGAGCTGTTTTCTTGCTACTGATGTTTCAGAAGCTTGCTTGGATTTGGACAATAAGTCAATCAAAACCATCATGTTTAGATGGATTTTGATTATTTTTACTTAGTTAATTTTTTGAACAATAATTGACAGTTTAAAACTAAGAGTTGTTTCAATTAAGAAAAACTGGTTTTCACTTATAAATAGGGAAACGGTACGTTTTGCTAATTCACAATATTTTTACCAATGAGCTGAAGCAAATGCCAAAATACAATCTGTCAGTAAAAAGCAAACAAATGGATAAAAAGCTCAGATACACTTTTCTAAGTCAGTGAACTTCAACAAGGCTATGCTGAAAAATTTGAAAAATCCCAACAGTTTCATTTCCAAGTAGTTCCTATGCAAATCCCAGGGTTTTAGCCAATTTCAGCCAGTTCACAGAAGATTTTTATATATATATATTATTATTCAGGTTCTCTTTTCTTGTCCTTGCTGTCCAGAATGCTGTTTCAGTCAGCAGTTTTGGGATGCAGGGTCTTTAGAGGATGCCCATGAGGGAAAACTGTAAGCATTGTCTCATTAAAATATGTCAGTTTAAAAAAGAATTTCCTGTTTGCTCAAACTGGATAACAGTTGAAACACTTTACTGAACACAAGCGTGCATGGTCACCCATAAGTAGTTAACTGCCCACTTAAGTAGTGGGACATCTCATCCGTAGAAAGCGCCAGAGATTAGGAGCAGGTGTGAGGGTGGGATTCATCTATGAGGTCAGTCTGGGCTCCATTTTTAGGAGTCTTCTTCACTCAGTGGAGACATACGGCTACTTTTGGATGAGTTTTAGATGTTGACTAGGATGAGATGGGTTTCAGCCAGGAGGTAACCATTTCCCTCTACTGACTGAAAGAGCCCAGACGGAGACCTTTAACTTCACACATCTAAGGTGCAGCAAGATGCCTCTCTGCTGAGACGACCAAGAGCTCTAATTCTACCTAGGAAACCTGCTGCTCTTCATGTACCACTTAGTGTTGTTGGCACTAAACAAGTCTGAGGGTTTAACACCCTTTAAGGACGATGATCCAGCTGTTTCCATCAGAGTCTCACCAGACCAATAAACCAATCACTCATGATCATGACCTACTGCAGAGACTATGGTTAATAATATATTAATAATTTGTGCCAACTGCAACATTAACAAAACAGGGCTGCCTTTAAATCATTTTCTGCACTATATATTGCTAGCCTCACTGTTCTTTTTCTGCTCCTGCTCTCCTAGGTGTTGTTGGTGATTGGAAGAACCATTTCACTCCAAAACAGAATCGAAGGTTTGAGGAGATATTTAATGAGAAAATGAAACTCAGCAAAATGGCAAAAAGTCTCACCTATGAATTTTGACTCCATGTGAAGAACAATACCCAGTTATCAACAAACACAGATAGAGCAATTGGTGGGAAATTCTGAATGGGGGCTCTCATTCAGTTTATAACCCTCCCAATAGAAAGGATTGTAAACATGAGATTTTGAGAACAGGAAAATTCTGATGCAATGCCAGAGCTGAACTCAGTTTTCAGCAGGCAGATGTGTATAGTTTTACAGAGTCAGGTGTCAGACCCATTTTTCTACAACCAAATCTACTTTATCGTTTCTTTATTTTCTGCTCTAGAGGAATACAAATGGACTTCTTAGGTCCGATTTAGGAATTTTACCTAAGATGTGAAGAAAAAAACTAAAAACAAACCTGTAAGAATCTGAATATATAAAAAGTCTAAAAACACATCATAAGAAAGTGACCAAAGATTTGACCCCAGACTCACTCCCTCCCTGATCTACCATGATTTGGAAAGTGTCTACCTTATCAGACTTTGTTATTGATACTGAAGTTGAAAACTGCAGCTGTACATTTGAACGACTGGAGTGAAGTTTGTTTATAAAATGTCTTTTTTTTTTTTTTTTTTACAATATGTAGTTCTTTGATGTAACTTATTTCCGTGTTAGCTACTGTATACTGTTTGTGTTTTAAATGCAACTGATATAAATCCATGTAAATGTCTGCACCATATGTTGGGGAACTATAAACATGTTTTTTTTCCATTTGACTTTCTTCTTGCAAAATGGTCGTTTCCAGTGTTGTGATGAGAACCATTTTACTTCACGGTCCGTGTGCAAAAGAATTCAACAGTTCCACTGTGGCAAACAAACTGCTACTCAGAGACAGTTTAATCTGAACACGACTCATTATTTACCCTGCCCTGATAAGACAGATTTTCCAAGAATCAGCTGTCTGTGTTCACATCCAAGGGACTGTTCTAGGAACCCAGTGAAGATTTTTCTTCTGATTTATTCCGTGACGTGCTTTCTGTCCTCACCCTCAATTTGCTTTGCAGGTTGGCTCTAAGGAGTCTTGTCCCCAAACTAGTTCTTCCCCAACCATATAATTCCAAGGCATCAGCAGGCAGAAAAAAAACATAGGAAAAGCTGATCAAAAAAGAAACTCATGCAGACAAGCACGATTAGTCTGCTTTGACTCCTGTGTGCTCTGAAGGTACACATCTGTAAAGCAAGCTCATCCTCTGGGTGTGTTGTTTCTGAAAAGCTGAGGTATGGCCTTATTTACAGCGAATACTAATGCGCTCTCTAGCCACACATTTCACACTTGCCACACAGCCCTTTCATTTCATACCTTGCTTGTGCAAGCTGACACCAACACCTACCGATTTTGCATCTGCACAAATGATACAGAAGTTAGGTGCTGAAGGGATTAGTGAGAGAAAAGCCTGTTCAATAGCAGTCCCTTGCCATTTACCAATTAAACAGAA
The DNA here is from genome assembly GCA_013389945.1 of Fregata magnificens. Taxonomy (NCBI): domain Eukaryota; kingdom Metazoa; phylum Chordata; class Aves; order Suliformes; family Fregatidae; genus Fregata; species Fregata magnificens. Next base: position 56,330 of record WAAD01032505.1, on the reverse strand, counting down.
TTTAAGGGAGATGCTGCCCTGAGCACTGTTTTATGCAAACGACCCATTTGGAAACCAGAAGTTTGTGTTGCTTTGTTCTTCTGACACTAAAATCAGTCTCTCTCCCTCTAAAATGCCACGAACCACAGCTGCCCTCCTTTCAGGTCTCATTTTTCCACTATTACTAAATGGCAAGAGATTAGCTAATGATGATGCTTTTACTTAAAGACTTATTTTTTCTAGCCCTTTGAGTATGGAAAAAAGCCAAAGGGTCCTTGGGCAAATGAAGTTTGCAAGCGAGTTTATTAACTGCATTAAGAAGACTGCTGTAAGCAGCATTTTAATATATATATATATTCACAATATGAAACTGTGTGTGAAGGGACAGGGCGAGGACATGCCACATGGATCAATGAGGGTGTTAAAGCATACAGTCCTGAACTGGCTGAAGGGACAGCATTAGAATATAAGGTAGCGAGTATTTTGCCAGCTGTCTGACCTCTAGCACTGCATTGCAGTTAAATGGACTTTCAAAATAACGTTCCTGTCAGTAACACTTTGTACTCACATGGCACTTTTAATCTCCAAATATAGCTTTACTCAAGCTTTACGCAATACAGCCACACCTGAGGTAGCGTGCAGCAACTGGCTGGCAGTGAGTAATAGCCTAAGAAAGAAAGCAGCTTCTGCTAGTAAAACTACAGGGCAGCAGGTCCATCCTAGGCACCGGCACAGCCCAGTGCAGCTGCAGACAGTGTAGCGAAACTGGCCTATGTCAGAGGTCCGGAAAGCTAGGCTGGGCACTGTTCCTAAAGGACGGGGGTATGTGATGGTAACTACTGGCAACCAGGGTCTCCCAGCAGTTGCTATGCCTACCGTTTCTTTCATCCTCTTTTCTCTTGCTCTCCCCACTGTGCTGTTACTCCCCCTCCCCTTCCTATGGCTGCAGCATCCCCCCCCACCAAGAGGGATTCAAACTGAATTTTTCAGAGAATTGTCAATCTGGCTCCACAAGTCATTTTGGCAGGTCATGGAGATGTTCAAAAATTTTCAAAACTTTCATAGTAAGATGTTGTAAAAATGTCTCTTCCCCTTTCTGTTTTTTCTTTCTTTTTCCTATTATGGTTAAAACTTTTGGAGAGAGAGAAATTTCAGCCCTACAAGATATAAAAATACTGGTCCAAAACGTACCTAGACCACAGCAATACTAGGTTTGGAAGAAACAAAGCCCTGTGCAGTCTCTATTACATGTAAATGGCTACAATACTGCTTTCCTATTTAGGTAATATATTCCACCTGCCTGAGCAAGGGTTCTTCTCAAGATTGATTTAATTAGGGAGGTCAGCATTAAACAGTTATGCCATCAGAGCTGAGACATGAGGCTTCTACCCGCTCTTGTTGAAGTTAGCCTGCTTTGCTTGCTACCCAGGCTTACCTGGCCTTTGGGTCAGACAAAAAGGAGAGCAACAGCAGCTGAAGGGCTAGAACTCTTGTGAGAGGAACACGTGAATTCCAGGCCTTGCCTCAAGGACTTTTTTCCCTGAAAACATCACATAACTATCTTCTAAAGTAGCTCTCAGACAAGAAAAGGTGCTCAGGTAAGCATCCTTGCAACCTGACTTTAAGTCACAGTAGTTCTGATGAAATGAGTTTGATGCCTAAAGCAGTTTCTTTGAGGAATACAATAACTGGTGAAAAAAATCTCTCAGAATAGCTTCAGAAGCATCTTGTAGAAGGGGCAAGTGAGTCTGGAGAAGTGAGGGTGGGAAGAGCAGGTGGGAGAACAGATCTGAGCTAGTTCTGGTAATCTTTGAAGCCAGAAGTCGTAGGAAAATAGAGCAGACTCAGGGCAGGAGATCAATTGGTGGGTTTCTGCACTGGGTCTACGTAGAGCAGACATGCTCAGGTGATCAAGACAAGGGTTTACTTGTAACCATCAGTCAGCTGGAAAAGGAAACGTGGAGGACCAGGAGGCATTTCCATGGGGCTTGCTTCATGACTAGCCGATGAGAGAGGAAAGACAGTCACAGACCATAAAGAGTGAAGGGCACTCCTGCTGCAAAGACAGGACGGGAGGAATCAAGCCTGACAGAAAGGGCTGAGTGTGGGAGTGAAGGCAATTGCTGAAAGACCATGTTCAGAAAGGGGGAAAAGGACGAAGTGGCCGTATCACTCTCTCGCCAGTTCCAGCCTCACAGGTGACCACAATCCACCTTCTTTCAAGGGACCAGCAACCATGAGAGATGATTCTGCAGCGACTTCTTTATTAGCTTTGATAGGAGACGGTCCTCCCCTTTCCCTGAATCTGTTTACCTGTCCTGCATACTCCAGAGGACAAACTGTAGGAAAGGACAGTGAAAGACGGTGGGTGCACATGGTGAGACATTGCCCTTCCCGGGCTCCCGAGGAAGACACTTCTCCTTGGCCAAGCAGAGAGGAGTGGCGGCACCTTGCGGCCCCAACAGGGAGCGAGCAGGAGCACCTGATGGCTGATCGAGTGAAAAATCCAGCAACAGAAAAGCATGAAGTCACAAATTACATTGCCATGCCTCCTTTCAGCCTCTTTCCAAACTGGTCCCGCAGGCCAATGCTAAGTGGAGAAACAGCCGTCTTGGAAATAACTGCAACCCCATGGCACCAGAGACATGCCCACTCTGGCACGGGCTCTGCAGCCACCTAGCAAGCTTTTGGTCGATAAAAAGGGAAGCAGTGCTGCCTCTGAAAGGAACAGAAATGTTTGTTCTTCACTGACATCTATTGACTGCAGTGTTTTAACTGCAAAGCTCTGCACAAGAATTAGGCATTCGTTTTTGCAGGATGCTGCAGGGCTCAAAAGCCAAAGCAGACTCTGAGGGGAATCAGACACAGGTTTGAGGGGAGCAGGTCTACCTCTGGGACAGTCCTGCTACATAGCCTGCTTAAGAAGTCCTTCATTTCTGACTGCCAGCATCTGCAAGGATGTACCTGGGAACAATCGGTCTGCACCACTGAGAATCTACTAGCAGCCACAGTAGAGACAGGATGATGGGTCAGATGTCATGTTACATGACATTCACATGTAAGCAAATATTAATGCTTAGGAGTAATAAAAGCAGATTTTCCTTTTCTGCCTGCAAGGCCTTGCACTAAAACAAAGGATAACTGGGGTCTGTTGTTCTCTGTCATTTGTGACCTTGGTAAACTACTTAGACCTAATCCAGCAGCCAGGTAGGTATCACTGTGCTGCCTAAACTGCAGTTCGTTGCCTAGCTACTTGAGAGGAATGAGGAATTAATCAGTCTACAGCATTGCCTACTGGCTAAATTAAGGATTTACCTACATTACAATAAAAAATAATTAAAAAAAAAGCAGCACAGGCAGGTGAATGAAGCGCAATATAAACCTAGCTTATATATCTCTGTGCTATCCAAGCTCAGACACCAATGACAGCAGTTTAACTGAAGCAGCCCAGACTTGAGTTCCCCTGCTTCTCGGCAGGGGCATCAGTAAACCGCAGCATGGATCCATTGCAAGGCACAGATCCAGTTAGCTCGTTGTTCTCTACATTGACATGCACTGCCTGCAACTTTACCCCAAAACCCCCTGAAATCCTTTGGCTTTCATTGGAAATCAAATGTGTGCTCTCTTTAAACAAACAAACAAACAAACAAACAAGAAACCTGGGGACCCTCACTCTTAAGAACTGCAAGGTGCTCAATGACATGATGGTAAAAACCTGGCAGTGTATTAAGCATACAAGGGCAAGAAGTAAAAAGCAGCACAGCTTGCAGACAGCCCATCGTTTTTTACAGTGAGAGTGCACAAAGCACAAAGATGTTGATATACTGATGTGGTGGGTCAGGACTAGGGCTTGTTTGCAAGTCATCAGAACTACTGCCCAAAACACCCATTCATACTCCAGTCTGAGGAAATCGTTAAGTTCATTAAGTCAAATGAATCAATGTGTTTTATATTCATCTAAATCAGATTACTTCATCCCATTCTCAAGTGTTTTAGACTAGGCTTCACCTAATCAACTACAACATATCGGATAGGCATCACTGATCAGAAGGATCCACTGGTGACACATCCCCTTCGAACTTAAGACTATGTTGCTGTGGGCAAGATGTAACCAGGAAAAAAAGGTGGCAGAGTAAAAGTAGTCAAACACTTAAATGGGCTGTACAGGCAATAAAAAGTTGTGCAACTACAGCCTTAGTCAAAAGTTACATCCCCAGAGAGACTATATCCACGCTTAACTTTAATACAAGAGTGGCCATAGTAGCTCAGATAGACATCAATTTAGCCCAGAAACTTGTCTGCAAGAGCATGTGAACAAACAGGACAAGCAGGTGATATTTTCCTGAATATTCTCCCAACCTCCAATTACATTTTGTCCAAGAATTTCCTAAGCAAATTACCATTAGTACCTATGACGATTCAGCTGATGTCATCATACTCTTACAGTTCCGTATGCACTTTTGCCCACAGTAGAAATAGATATTTTTATAAATTACATTAGGATTGTTTTTCTATTAAGCATATCTCATTTTATATCTCTCTCTCTCTCTTTTCAGTTTCATCAGCCCTGCTCTTTACTAACGTGAATAATTTGGTATCATTGCCTCCGCATTGCTCACTGCTCGTTCCCTTTAGCACGTTTTTTTATAAACAATTAAAAAATCCTTCCATCTGCAAAAAGAAAACAACGGCAACCCTTTCAGGGGAAGTGGTCTGTAATGCTACAGAGGTGTGGGAGACAGCTGTAGCATGTGACTGCTCCCAAACATTTCTCCTTCCTCCAGTATCTCTAGCAGTGGGAAAGCTCTGTTAAACCAGAGCCACGTACATAAACATATCTAGGATCAGAAATGGGGATAGACAAATCTGTCCGAGAACGAAAGAGAAACAGACCTACCATCAAAGGATATTTCAGACAAGTGCATTAATGACAAGTTTTTCTAAATCATTTATGCAACAGGTTCATGCATAATAGAGTGTTTGTCTTCCACTGGACATACCTTATTATTGCTCTTATAATGCTGACATTTAGGATAATTAGTCCTGCTGGGTCTGATTAGACTCATTTGGAGTTATTTCTGGAAACAGGAAATAGTGTGTTAAAAGAATACTAACAGAAAATATAATTTTAAAAAAACCCTTCCCACATGGGCTCTGGAAAAGCTAGTTAACTAATGTGTGCTCAAGGTTTAAAAGAATTAAGAACTTGAAATCACCAAGTATTATAAAATCCCTCTGACCTCAAAAGGCTGAGTTTTATATAATTCATACTGATTTGAAATGAACTAAGGTCAGAACACATTGGATCACCCTACAGGAAATAGCACAGAACTGGAGAGAAACATATATTGAATAGGACAAGGGTCAGATAAAAATAAATTAATAGAGCCAGAAGTAGGTGAAGGGCTAACCCCTACCCCTGGTGCCAAAGTTAGCAAATGTAATGACAATATGTTACTGTCTATCCTTCTCAACTCTCCTGGCAAGAGCCACCAAACAGCCAAAACCAGCAGAGATCTCATGGCCTAACCAAAACAGGAATTCTCTCCGAGAACATCCTGCCAAGTAATACTCAATGTGTTCTGCTCAATTTACAAGATTATCCTTCTACAGAAATACTACGCTGGCTTTGACAGCTCAGAAAACTGAGGTGAATCCCACTTTTCACAAACACAGACACAAAGCACACAGTGCTGTGAAACCAGCTATTTGAAAACATGAAACACAGGCAAGTGAAGAAGTTTATTTAAGAGGATATAACCACACACACAAAACACTCAAGATTTGCCTCCAAGACCAGATCAAGATGAAGGTTTTGAGTAACTGACTGTGTATGCATGTGATTAATCTGGGCATTAAATTTGTCCACCTTAATCAGGTATAATCCATTTGCGTGGCACGTGAACTTGGAGGTGTAGGATTTACAGTATACAAATTTATCATAAATCACCCCATAACCACTCTCTACTCAAAAGACTAAAGAAAACCATTTATTTCAGATTTCAGTTAATCAGCGATTTCTTCATAATAGCTTATTATAAATTATTACATAGTTTACTTTTTTCAGTTTCATGAAATTATGACAAACCAGCCCACATTATCTAAGATCTTTTTTGGAATATACTAGGCAATTTAAAGTAAAAAAACCAAGTGCTCATATGACCAAAACAGATTATTCCAAAATTAGCCCACTATAACAAAAATGACCACTGAAATCTAGTCTGAGTGAGCTACACACCTCTAATGAAAGGCAATCATGGTGCCAGTATACGTACCGAAACAACAATCATTGGCAAAAGATACTACACTTTTGAAGCTTGCCCAGGAACCAGGATTTCCCCTTTAAGGTGACTGTAAGAGTTATTCTCACTACCTCTGCCCCTCTGTGACCCGTAAATCCTTCATATGATTGAGGATCTTCTGTAAAAATCAAGAGGAGTAATTAAGACATATCTCATGCTGCTCTAGTTTATAGTTAGGCTTTCCCTTGCAGTGTGGGCAATATAAATCTGAACCTTTCAGGCAGCGGATCATGTGTCTCCCATATCCTCAAACAGGCTTTGTTTTGTAAATAGTCTCTAGAGCTCTTTTTTTCTTCGTATTCTTCCTATATGTCCAACGTAAGATTATACCACCTTTTTCTAAACAAGAATTTGTCTAAGTGAAAACACTTATGTGTCAGCTACCATTTCTTTCTGCCCATTACCAACACTCATACAAAAGCGTTTCTGCATTTATTTTTATCCAAAATTTGTACATGTATCAGAGACCCAATGTATATGCGGCACATTCAGCAGGCAGCTGAAACATTAGAAGAGTTCTTGATTCAAACAGTAAGCTACAAACAGTACTGCCAACTCGTATTTCTATTATAATTGCACTTACTCATATTTTTGTTTTCTCTAACATAAAAGGAATGGGAATAAAGTTCATCACAGTCACCTTGTTTAAAGCTATCTATTCACAGGAAAGTGTTCTTGCAATCAAAGTCAGCAAGTTACTTGACGATGACAAGGTGAAGTAACTAAAAGCTTGGCCAATTCTATATGACATATTGTCCATCCAATCTGGACTTCATAGAATCATAGAATCTCCTGAGTTTGAAGGGACCCACAAGGATCATCGAGTCCAACTCCTGACCCTGTGCAGGACAACCTCAAAATTCACACCATGTGTCTGAGGGCATTGTCCAAACGCTCCTTGAATATTGTCAGGCTCAGTGCCGTGACTACCTCCCTGGGGAGCCTGTTCCAGTGCTCCACCACCCTCTGGGTGAAGAACCTTTTCCTAATATCCAACCTAAACCTCCCCTGGCATATCCTCCTGCTATTCCCTCGGGTCCTATCTTTGGTCACCAGGGAGAAGAGATCAGCACCTGCCCCTCCTCTTCCCCTTGTGAGGAAGCTGTAGACCGTTATGAGGTCTCCCCTCAGTCTCCTCTTCTCCAGGCTAAACAGACCAAGTGACTTTAGCCGCTCCTCATATGGCTTCCCCTCTAAACCCTTCACCATCTTTGCGGCCCTCCTCTGGACACTCTCTAGTAGCTTTGGATCCTTTTTATACTGTGGTGCCCAAAACTGCACACAGTACTCAGAATGAGGCCGCACCAGTGCAGAGTAGAGCGGGACAATCACCTCCCTCGACCGGCTAGCAATGCAGTGCTTGATGCACCCCAGGACATGGTTCGCCCTCTTGGCTGCCAGGGCACACTGTTGGCTCATGTTTAGCTTGCTGTCGACGAGAACCCCCAGATCCCTCTCTGCGAGGCTGCTCTCCAGCCTCTTGTTCCCCAGTCTGTATGTACATCCAGGGCTGCCATGTCCCAGGTGCAAAACCCGGCACTTGCCCTTGTTAAACTTCATATGGTTGGTGATTGCCCAGCTCTCTAATTTTTCCAGATCTCTCTGCAGGACCTCTCTGCCCTCTGAAGCTTTACCACATAGTCTTTACAACTAAAATAATTCATCTACCTATACCAAAGTCTGTAGTTCTGTCTGAAATGTGGCTCTCCTGTTATCAAAGTCCATGGGATTTATCCAGCGCTGAACCCTAAAACCTCAATGAAAGGAAATACTTAAATGATAACTTAGAGCTGATTACTACAGTAAACTAATTACCTGTTAACCTTGCTACTGTAGATAGGCAGTAAAAGAATTTCAGTTTAAAATTTTGCTTTGTAAAAGGAAATAAAGCACAAAGTTAATCAGAGGGCAATATATCAGGTGATGTTATACTGGGAGTGTCTATTTAGCAGAGAAACAAAATACAATGACAAGCCATTATCATTCACCTCAGTTGTAACTGCCTGTGTACCACAGGTACTTTTTATTTTTAGCATAACTCAAGGTAGAACTTTGACTCACTGATGAATACTAGGATTGAAAACTAATGCATATTTTTAGTGTCAGTTGTACAACTTTTTACAGATAGCTGAGTTCTTTAAATCAAGACACAGTAAAAATTGTATCGTACATAAATACAAACACACATATACACCAGCTTTAAATTAACATGCTAAAAATCATCTGAATATATATTTTATACAAACCCACAATCAACAATTATGTTCCGGGGGTTTTTTTAAACAGCAATTACTTTTCCATACAATAAAGATCCTTTTTTTTATTTTTAATCATTAGTGGTTGTAATAAAGCCTTCATAGAAAGAAACTGAGTTTCTGCAAAGGAAAGATTTCAAAGTTAATGGGAAATTTAACTCCAAATTTGGCAAAGCATTTGGGTCTTTTAAATTTAAGCACTTCAACAAAACCCAATATAAAACAGGTTCAAAGATAAGAGGCACAATTCCAAATGCCATTTAATTATTTATGAAATTAAAATTGAACACATGCTTAAGTGCTTTTCTTAACTAATACTAACATTAAGTGGTTTTACAGTAACTGAGCTGTCTTTTAAAAATATAGGAAGAAGTTTGATAGTTATTTTACATCTGACCTCTCCAGCATATGCTAAAACTCTTCCTTACTAGGAATGAAACCTGTAAAAAGCAATCACACAACCACAACATCATATTGACATTTGGTAGACGAAATGTAAACAAAATGAGTAAAACTGACAGAAATTTTTTTTTTAAAGTCTGAATTACAAATCCTCAAGTCATGCAAAAATCACTGATCTCTGAAAATATGCGGATTATGAAAGAAAGACACATCATTCCTGTAGGACAGTTGTAATGATTAAGAGTAGATTTACAGGACACTACCTTTTGTAGCATCCCTTCCATTGGACTTAAACGGCTTTTAAAATAATCACAAATACGATCATGCTTATCAGCATACAATCATGAATATCAGCAATTAATTGAAGTGGGACCTTTAATTAGAGGGAAACATCTTTTTAATTCTACTGCAATGTAAACCTTGAAAGATAAGCCATCCTTTGGGATACGGCCTTACTGAGAGAGGAAGGGGAGAAGAAAAGCAGGATTGACTGTGTTACTCTTTTTTCATTAGTTCCTTGTTTCCTCTCCTGCTGTTCTCATTTCCTCCCATTTCCTTTCCTGCTGAACTCACTTTTTCCATTTGCTTTCTTGCAGAGTTCACTTTTTGTAGCAACAGGAATATGTGTTCTGCAAACTCCCGGACAGCTCCACAGCCACCATTGCTTTTACAAATATAACCAGCAGCCTTCTGAGCAACTGCACAAGCATCAGCAGGCACACCACTCATGCCAGCTTTCTTCAGGCATTCCACATCAGACTCTTCATTTCCTATTGAGAAAGGTGACAGACAAGGCAAAATATCACAGAGGGGAAAGACTGAGCAAACTCAGTATTTTTCTGTATACATATGAATCTGGTTTTTAAAATTTGTATTCTTGCCACAATTTTCATCTCAGCAGCTCAACAGCACTTTGCACACGTGAGTCAGTTCTTGGAAAAATCTTAGTGATACATGTAAACACTGATCACACTATGCAATCTTCAGGCAAGAGAATGGTACTTTTAAGAGTAGTAAAATTATTTGAGCAACTGAATAAGCATTTGCAGGACTATATGCTTAAGCTGTCACTGAAATATAGTTTTGTACAGAATTATATGGGTTTCAGTTTTAATTCTGTCCATTTCTTGTTTCCATTTCAGAATATAATCTACATAATATCCATCTGAAATGAACTAGAATCAGTTCAAAATTGTGAGCTGTAACTGTATGCTTGTATAATATCAAAAGCTTTCCTAAATCTCATTACAAAGACAGCTAAGAATTCCCTTACCAAATTAGACACTGATTCATCAATGCCTTTACTATTTAGGGTGTACCCTAATAAGCCTTAAAATACGTACCTGCTTTTGGTGATTCTGTGCTGTAATTTGCATGTCAATCCCATTAAGCTTAGTGTATTAACAAAGGGCAAAGTATCTTGAAGCTGAGCAGCACTATGAAGTTTGTATTTGTGTATGCTATATGAAATTTTACTACCAAATAAAGGAACTGACCTAAGTAAGCTACTTCTTTCCAGCTCAAACCCATGTCTTTTTGCCAGTCCTCCAGGACTTGTAATTTATTTGTTGCACTAACTTCTGCTACACATCCCAGTTGCATGGCTGACAGCGTTTTTGAACAATCTCTTTCAGAGATGAGTCGAACCTATTAAAATAAGTCAAGTTAGAGTAAATTCTACATAGAAAGAAATAAGACATGTAAGTTGATTTATGAAAACAACACAGTGGAAGTTTTGCTCATAGAAGCTCTCTCAGATATCAGAAAAGCACTGAATAACTGTTTTTTTCAATCAAAACTCAGAGCAGAAGTGGTTAGCATCCAAAGCCACATTACAGTCTTGAAGTTGCTTTGGGAAAGTGAAAAACCATTCTGTAGGCTTCCCCGAGCTTCAAAAAAAGAAATTTACATTTGTCTTTTTAAAATGCAACATGTACCAAATAAAATACTGGATATCACAGTACAGTGGCATGCTGACTGTCTAGTGTAATATCATCTAATTAAGCCACAGTATGGAATAAGAGAATTCCCAAGGAAGATTTCTCTGATATTTGTAGAAGTAGAATATTATGAAGTATTTTCTGTGACTCCTCTACCTAATAACATCATTTTATTTACAGTAGGACTTCAGAGCATCAACAGAACACTGAACAGACTGAAGGTGCACAGCACATTAATCTCCAAAAGTTCATTCCAAATTTGAAATTTCAGAAACAATGTACAAGGTAGGCTAAAAAAAGATGATTATTGCAGCAGGATTTTTAAAAACCTCATACACAACCCCTCCAAGTTTTCTCTCCAAGCTGTGGACAAGCTTATCTTCCCTAATTGCTTTTTAAATACTAACAAATACTTGGCACTGATTTTAAGTACAGAATGAACAGGAGTGGTGCAAAAAGCAAGAGTATATCAACAACATACACTAGAAATACATGAAGTGCAGCACAAAGACCAGGAGGTTTTTAATAAAAGATTCCAACTCACAGCAAGTATGGAAATGGACTCCCACAGGCAACAAAACAATGATTACAAGGTTCCTTCCCCTTCTGCCTCACAGAAAATGAAGCTGAGGGCGTTCTGAAAAACTACTACCTGAAAAATCTACTCCATTTCACTGCCCCAAGGCAGCAATGGCTGCATCAAAGTATGTCGTGAATGTCTCATCTAACCTGTTATAAAAAAATCCTACAACAGAGGCTCCAAAAATGTATCTGTAGAAGTACACTTGGGCTATAACTACCTTTGTCTTATCCATGCCTGTCTCTGTCTCCAACAGGACTGAGTTAAGGCTCTCTGAAGGCAGCCTAAATCTGTACTTAGTTCTTACCCCAAAAAATTCTTCTAGCTATATCAAAGACAGCAGCACCGACAGAAAATAGCCAGGAGGCTAATTTTACATAAATGGAAGCAAATATTCAGATCAGCAGAATTTAGTAGCAGTAACAATAATCAATAAAAATAGTAGCCATGTTACAATCTGTGTTGTTTTGGTTTTTCATTTACACTGAATTCTTACAACTTCAAAGCACATGAATTATGGTTAAAACAAATATGCAGACAAAAGCATTTAGGGGGTTGATTTCCCCTCTTTGCGATAATCACGGGTGATCTAGGATGAATCAAGTAATTTGCCTGGGTATTTCTTCCTCTTGTATAGCCAAAAGGTAACAACATATCCCTGCTTGGTAAAGCTGACTTCTAATTAATGAGTGTCTAGACTACACAGAACACTATGATTGGTGCTAGCAAAACACCATAAAAATTTCTTCCCACGTTTTTCCCAGGACAAAAAGAGAAAGATGCTACAGCTACTCTGAATGAGATTGAGAACTTTCTCAAAACACTTATTTTCCTCTAAGGGATCCAAGAACAACATTTGGCCCAACCCTGAATCAATGTATTATGCCACTTGATCACAAGTACTCTGAAGAAACTTCAACTTATATGCTGCAGGGTTTAGGATCTTTTAATGTTCAAGTTACGTCAGAAATAAAGCCTCACACTTCAGAACAACACTTACCTCGATTCTTCTTTTCTTTAATAGATCGATACCAACAATATCTCTATAATCATAGGAGACCATTTCCTTCTGGTCTTCTGTCACGTAAATGCGACCATTTGTCAGGCATCCATCAATACTGCAAACCAATAGCTTCACCTCTTTTAATGGCTCTTTGCCAAAATATCCAAAGCTAGACAAAGAAGTTATCTTTTTAGGATAGAAGTTTTTGCACACTCTGAAACCAAATATTTCAAATACAATTGTGATCTTCAGACAGAAGAATCAGCTTTGAAATTCTTTTTTTCTAATGTCTTTTCTCATCATCTTCAGTCTCCAACTATATTCTCCCTCTTCAAAGAAAAAAACAGAATGATCCAAAAGACAGCTCCATTATGCTCTCCATTTAAAAATTAGGATGAGATTTATTTCCTTAGCATAAGAGTGTACGTTCTGTAGCATTTGCTTGGGGCAAAACCAAAATGGAGTAATGAATGAAAAAGGCACAGAGAACATATTGCATTTCCACCCATTACTTCCTTAGAGAGGTGCAGAGTAGCTGCAAAGAAAAGGCAGGTGGCAAGATGTAATCAGCTCATACCTTCTACGTGGACACTCAGTCATGTGCATCAGTAAATGTGGTCTAAAACATGAAAGCCTAGGACAACTCAGCTGGAAAAGCCAGAGATGATGCCAACACATCGCTATGGTATAGTGGGGCTTACACTTTTCCCCAAGCTGAACTTTAAAAAAAACCCCAACAACAACAAAAAAACCCATATAGCAAAGGTAATGCAGATGATTTCAACAGAGAGAGGAAAAAATGATGGACGGAAACAAAGTTCTCCAATTATCTTTGATGTTGATAACTTACATTACATACATTACAAATTCACATGACCATATTTTGAAACAATGAGTGATATCAAAGAAATAAAAGAATAAAAAGTGTTTTTACCTCAATACTCTCTGCTCTGCAATAGGCCAATCAATGTCTATATCAATATCCACACTGTGCTCTGCACGCATTTCATAGTAGGCCATTTTGCCACCCTAAATAAAATAGAACCCATTAACATTTTCTGCTCTCTAATACAAATACAAAACTGTACAATTTAGTACCTTGTAATGAAATCTAAGTATCTGGTTATACAGCGGTCACAGTAGCTTAAATAAGTGAACCACCAGTAATGATGTTTTGCCAGTGACACAGAACCAAGCATTTGAAACAACTTTAAATAGGCAATGGTTAATAAGTATTTTCATTTTAAATTAGAGAAAGTGTGCAAGAAAGATGTTATGCATTACAGTCATTACATCACACTGATTTCACTGGGTCTTTTAATACAGTGAAATAGTAATACCTTTAGCATTTACTTAGTAAGAGTATGATTATTTTTTGTGTGTTGTGTACACAAAGACTTAATTTCAATTGGAAAACTATCCGCCACACCCCAATGTAATTAAAAAAAACTAAAAGCTTTGATCCTCAGAGGGCCCACCCTTCATAAAATGTAGAATTCAGCACAATTCCAGATCAATGCTTGCAAGTCCACACAGCACTAGCTGGGTCTGTGGAAACTATAGACCTAAAGCTAGAATTTCTGCATTAGTGAGGTATCTGGAAAAGAGAGAAGTAAGAACCTGGTATTCTGGACATACCTAGTAGGGTATTCCCGTTAGAAATATGGAAATATCTACATTGGGCTTTTTTTCAGTTCTGCTGACAAGTATTGGAAATGATTGGTAGGATGGAGAACCTGTCTTGCATGAGAAAACTAAGAGACTATACTTGTAGACAAACAGAATGAAAGCTGAAGTAAATACATTTGTTCTGCATTACTACACTGGGACATAAACACCAGGAAAGGGAAAAAGACTGTTTAAGTTACTGTACAAAATTGGCATAAGACTAAAGTGGCCAAGAATACAAGTTTAGATTATATGAGAAGCCTATGACACTGCAGGAAGGTCAGTTTCACAACCTTAGTAGCACTAAAATTAATTATAAGATATGCACTTACATCCTGGCTAACTGATGTGAAACTCAGTATTGTATAGTTCTAGGCTTATAGCTATATACTGCTCAATATTATTTGTATAAATTTGTTTGCTGTGGAGGATACTGGAACTGCCCTAGCTACAGCTAGCCCTGTTAAGTTACACATAAGCAAACCGTCCTTAGGTCAAAGTGCTGTTACTTCATACTGACTGCATCAGAAATAGAAATACATTATTGAATTCAGAACAAGAATAAAAGATGTATTATTCTAAAGAGCATGACAAACAGAAGCACTAACCTGCAAGTAGCCTTTCTCAATCAAATGTCTCTTGGCAAAATAAAATGAGCCATTTTCATACAGCTCCCCAGGCCAATCTTGCCTCCGGTACCGTTTTGCTGGATTCAGGTTTTGGGGCTCTGTCATTTTGTTTTCTGTTAACAGAGAAAATGACAAAATAAGTTTTCCAGAATCCCTGTTCAGAGTCACTTAATTTCCTTTAAATAGCTTTCTGTTGAAAAATTAAGGACACAATTCAGTCACCAACTTCTTTCATTATTGCCTCATGTTGCTTAGCTTTATAAAAAAATCACTGAATTGCTTGCTCTTTCTTGGAACTGTGGATAGCAAACTGGAGGACTGCCCTGCATTTCTAGCAGAGGAAAATGAAATTTTTCATTCCAACTTAAAAAAAACCAAAAACAAACAAAACAACCAAACAAAAAAACCCAGCACCAAACCCACACCTGAGAGGTTGTCAGCTCCAAAACTGGTTACTAAAAGGAACAGGGGGGACATTCTTCTAGTCTGTCCTTGCCAATGTGAAAGAAATACTATATCTCCTAGTACATGATAGGAAAGGGGTTTAACTCGCAGTTAAGGGTAAACACAAAAAAACCCCCATTCAGCTACCTACACCTAAAACCAGGAATGACCCGAATGAACTCTGAGAGCTGAGAGGACCAACTTGAAATCTGGAAGGTGAAAAAAGAGCATACGAGAAGAAATTTTGCCTATGAAAACATCTTGGCGCTTCCCCAAAATACTTCCTATTTAAGGATACATATTACATTAACTTTTCATAAATGGTTTAATCAGTGTCCACAAATAAACAAACGAGTGTCTTCGAACAAACATGATCCCATAAGTTCCCATATTGTTATCAATGCCAGTAGTGCATGCAGCAGAAACTGAACCAGGGACCAGAGACTTCTGTCCTTACGCCACCCAAATTCACATGCACAAAGCAGCTAAAATTCACCAGGTGTCATGATCTAGTAACCACAAAAAAGTTAGAGGGCATTCTCAAACACCCAAAACATCCTGAGGCTTTAGTATATATACACACACCTTGTATTTCATAAACACACTAGAGCTTTGTGCTCAATGAAGTAAAGATTTCCAGTCAGAGAGAGACACCTTTCTCTTTCAGGATGCATCAATATTAAACCTTAATGCAGAAGGAACAACAGAAATACACAGGAAAAAATATAAAATTCTTTTAACGTAATGAGTAATTTAAAGCCATCGGGGGGTGGGGAAAAGAAAAAAAAAAAAAGAGTACAATACTAAATTGTATAATGCTCCTGCAAATCACTGTCACCTGAAACAGCACACTCCTCAAAGGCCATTTGCTTTTACCCTTAAGCTGCTAATGTTTGCACAATGTGTTCCTTGTTCTCCTTGCATATACTCCTTGCAACTGAATGATTATTTATCTCTTGCCACATTAAAAGACTTTAGATGTCATTTTATACTAAAGAATTATCTGCTCTTTTAGGTAGGCCTTGAGGTTTTTTTAATTTTAATAATCTACCTAGAGAGACGAGGTAGCACACGATCACTTCAGAAAGCCACACAGTATATCCAAATGAGATCTACTCTTTCACAGATGTCCATTCTAGCATCTCAAGATGTGAAGTGGACTTTCACTTGGTTGCCTAAAGTGCAATACACAGAACCCTAAAATGCCATCCACAATTTCAATACTCCTCTTACACTTTACTAACAAACTGCCACATTATTCCTCCTCTTATGAGGAGCAATGAGAATGTTTAAGTTACCTGTTTATTCTAAACAAAGGCCTAACTTTTATTCCAACTTATCTCTAATATCAAGCTTCATTTATTTCGCATGATCTTTTACAGCATGATGCTTGTAAACTCATACAAAATGCTTCAGATGAAATTTTTTTTCATCTCAACAGAATAATTGTAATGTCTAACATGTTTGTTTTTCAAAAATAAAAATAACGATGTGGCAGTATCTGCACTAGCCAGTTTGAGAAAAGGAAGCAAACATTTCTGCTTTAATGGTAGAAACAAAAACAACATAGATAATGTGTGGAATAGTTCTTTGTACAAGGACAAAACGTACTTCTACAGCTACAACAAGGTACGATCTCTATTTGTAAGTAAAGAGTTCAGTCTTTAGTCATCTTGGCAACTGTAGCTGAGAGGTATATCTTCTCAAGGAATAACAGTCATATTCTTCTGTATGAGCTAACTGACATGAGTTCAGCCCTCATGACTCAAAGGCAGTTTGCAATTTGACATAAGTCAGCAGCCAAATTAGCAGGCTGAAACAAACCATGTCTCCAGGGTAAGAGGCTGCCACCCCATCTTCACTAAGAATTTACCTCACATTATTTGTCATTTGTTAGCTACTGCATAGTAAGAACAAACATTTTCCTAGTTAAGACAGGACCTCAGTGTCATGTCTATGTACACATGAATACCCGCCAAGCAGAAGTTAACATGTAAAGTTTTTGGGAGCTATATTTTCAGCCTAGACAAGTTAATGACATTTTAATTTTCAATACCTTATCAGTTCTTCAAAACAATTACAGAAAGGTTGAGCAATGACCAATAGTATCAAAACAGCCCTACTTAAAAGGAATTTCTAAGCCATCTCACACCTCTGCAAGAACTCAGCCCCTGCCTCTGGTATCACTTGCTAATGTAAATACCATGGGTATGAAAATAAACCATTTCAAAAAAATTTTCGATTAAGTGTAACTGTAACCAGAAGCAGCTGAATATTACCTCCTTTTTTTACCTCGCTCCATCTAAATTGATGCCGTCTCACAACAGAGAAGACAGAATCAAACCCCTCCTTCTGGATCAGATCTGCCACTTTTATAAGATCACTGGGATGTAAACAGGGAGATGTTGCTTGTATATTTCCTACAATATCAACCTCTAAAGAAAAACAAACAAACATTTATGAAACAATGAATATTTTTAATACACACAACTGCAAAGTGTGGTATGAGTGGATGCCACCAAAAAAAAAAAAGAGAGTATTTCCAGCTTTTATTTACTAAAGGCTTTACTTATATTTCTAAATAATAAGTGCATCATCCCTCTGGGGCTACAACATAAAGGCTCAGCATATTTCATTACTGATTTACCATGATGATGATTAAGAAACTCTCTGATAGCTTCTAGAGAAGTTGAGGAGTCTTGAGATACTTCAGGGCTTCTGCGATGAACTTGAGCGCCAAACTGCTTTGCAACCTTCTCGATTTCATCATGGTCTGTAGAAACCCATACACTGTTGGCAGACAGTGACAGAAATGAATATAAAGAATAAATACCAGCTTTGTTGACTTGCCTACCATAATCTAACCTGAACAACACCCTGGCTTATACATGTATTACACCTTACAATGAAAGGAACTAGTCCTTACATTTGCATTAGTAAAACTACCCCTGTCAGTCCAACAAGTAACTTTTAACAATAGGAATAAACCACACACATTCACTAGACTGTAAAATCTCAAGCCTGGGTTGCACTCCAATTTAATACTGTAGAGTGCTTGGTCTACCACATATGTAGGAAGCATAAGCAACATAAAATTCAGAAGTATTACCAGAAAAATCCAGTGTCAGCATGCCACAATTTGTTAGGCACGCTAACAGATCAACGAATTGTGAATGGGTTGAATAAGGCATTCAAAGTCATTTAAGAGTTCAGAAACAAGGCTGACAAGTAAAACTGCAGCACAGAAGATTAGCTTATTCTGCAAGTGTTGTAAAATGTGTTAATTAGGCTCCATACAATCCCAGAGAAAGAGCTGTGCAAGTTACAATCACATATGTTTTGGCACAGAAAACCTTCAATACTGGCAAAGCAAGATAGTGATTGTTCAGGGATAATAAACATTTACAAAAGGAAGAGCTAAGTCTGAGTATTATCTGATGATAAACACTGGCTGAGCATGGTGAGGCCACTGCTGCCATCATTGTGACAAAAAAGCATGTGAGATATAAAAACAAAAATTATGAAAAATAAAACCCTTCTCTCAGCAACACTGGTATTCTCAATGCACTGTACATAGCAAATGGTGCTTTAGTTAAGTTTTTCCATCCAAAGACGTCATGGGATCATCAGAATAAAAATACGTATGACAGCAACAGCAATGTCAAGTCACACCCATGTGAAGAAATGCAGATGAGGTATTTTCCATAAACTGCTTCAGGCTGTTTAATATACCTAGCTGTTAAATATACACTCCCCATTCAACTAACAGAGTTTTGTTGTGCAACATGTACTGTCTCAGCCCAGCTGTTTCAAAGGGCACTAGAAAACTTAGTGCACTTCCATCTAATGCACCTGTTATGCCTCAAACTTAGGCTACATGACCCTAACTGGCCTCCTGTTGGGCCAATTCAGATGCCAAATAGAAAATGAGGAAGTCACTCAAACCACCATATCCACCACAGGTCATTAAGCAATATGGATTCACATGCATTAAATAATTATCAGCAATTTAGGTCAGAAATGTTTTCGACTGCTTCTTTATTAAAAATAAAACCAAATCAGTGATGCTTCCTCTACTTTTCAGATACAGTAAAAAAAGATTTCCAGAATAGATAGTGGTACAGCAGCTATGAGATACAGAAGGCTCATGCTTACTTCCAGCTCTGAATCTAGCTGGGCTACATTTCTACTTGACTACATCAAGTCACTGCTCTGAACATAATGCAGTAGGTTTGCACTGGGAACTTGCATCTAGGTATGCTACATACCAAGTGCATCCTAACCACGCGCTGGTTTTAATTAAGTTTATCAGTATGCATGTAGAAAATTCTCAGTTTTGTTCTGGCAAAAAAAATAAACTTGTAATGCCCATATTCTTAACACTAACAACATATTTGTTTCTATCTAGCTCTAATTATTGCTACCAAAGTTGCGTGCACTTTGCCACAAAACTGAGCTTTATGGCTTATATGGGCACACACGATTATTTCCTTCCACTTGACATTTAGAAGACTGCCTCTGACGTGCTGTGTCCAGCTGTGGGCTCCCCAATACAACAAAAAAAAACCTGGAGCAAGCCCAGCAGAAAGCCAGCACGATGACTGGGGCCTGGGAGCACAGGCATGCCAGGAGAGGCTGAAAGAGCTGTCTTGATTCAGTCTTACAAAGAGGAGGCAAGCGGGCAACTTTCTGCTGTCTTCAAGTAGGCAGGCAGAGAGAAAAGAGAGACACTTTTCCTGGACAAGTGCAGTGCGAGGACACAGGCACATACTGCAAGAACAGAAGTGCTAATTAGTTATCGCAAAACGATTTTTCACCATGAGGGCTATCAATCCCTGGAACCGGTGCCTGGAAAGGCTATGGGGTCTCTGTCCTCGGAGATAGCCAAGCTCAGCCGCACGCAACCCTGAGCAACCCTAACCAGCCCAGCTTTGCGCAGCAGGTGGGACCAGAGGACCACGAACCAAAGTTACGGTGTGATTCAATGATTGACAGGAGATTAGCTACAGCCTGGCAGTTTCATTTAATGCAGCCATCTTCGTAAAGTAAAACCACCAACACTTACTAGCCAACATCATCAACTAGTAGCTCCCAACCACGAATCTGAAGAACTTTAATTTCAAATCACCACGTTGTAAGACTTTGATCCCTTCATTCCTTCGCAGCTCACCCTCACCAGGAAGGGACAGGGGAGTTCGTGGTGGGCCGCAGCCTGCTTGCCCTGCACCACGCCCTGCCCCGCCTGATCCTTGACCTGGTGCCACGTTAACGGCACACCCTTGTCTTCCGTGAGGATCCCCTGCTACACACCTGCCCCATTCACGAACCCGAAGGAGCCGTTTCAGGGAGGCTAGAGGCGCCCCGCGGGAGACCAGCCCCCCTCCACTACAACGGCTGCCGGGACTCCGGCGCCAAGCCGGGGAGCCCGTCAGGGAGAAGCCGGCTGGGAAGGGAGGGCTGCCCCGGAGAGCCTGCTGCGGCCAGGGGCCGCTCCCCCCACCCCTCC
>WAAD01032505.1:0-28842 GCA_013389945.1 Fregata magnificens | reverse complement strand
TCTGCAAACTTACTGAGGGTGCACTCGATCCCCTCATCCAGATCATTGATAAAGATATTAAACAGAACTGGCCCCAATACTGAGCCCCACCACTTGTGACCGGCTGCCAACTGGATTTAACTCCATTCACCACAACTCTTTGGGCCCGGCCATCCAGCCAGTTTTTTACCCAGCGAAGAGTAGACCCAGCCAAGCCATGAGCCTCCAGTTTCTCCAGGAGAATGCTATGAGAAACAGTATCAAAGGCTTTACTAAAGTCTAGGTAGCCAATGTCCACTGCCTCCCCCTCATCCACTAAGCGGGTCACCTTGTCATAGAAGGAGACCAGGTTAGTGAAGCANGGTTAGTCAAGCAGGACCTGCCTTTCATAAACTCGTGCTGCCTGGGCCTGATCACCTGGTTGTCCTGTACATGCTGTGTTATGGCACTCAGGATGATCTGCTCCATCACCCTCCCCGGCACCGAGGTCAGACAGACAGTCCTGTAGTTCCCCAGATCCTGCTTCCGGCCCTTCTTGTAGATGAGCATCACATTTGCTAACCTCCAGTCAACCGGGACCTCCCCGGTTAGCCAGGACTGCTGATCAATGATGGAAAGTGGCTTGGTGAGCACTTCCGCCGGCTCCCTCAGTGCCCTTGGGTGGATCCCATCTGGCCCCATAGACTTGTGCATGTTTAAGTGGTGCAGCAGGTCGCTAACCATTTCCCCTTGGATTGTGGGGGCTTCATTTTGCTCCCGGTCCCTTTCTTCCAGTTCCGGGGACTGGGTACCCGGAGAACAGCTGGTCTTACTACTAAAGACTGAGGCAAAGAAGGCATTAAGTACCACCTCAGCCTTTCCCTCATCCTTTGTCACTATGTTTCCCCTGCATCCAATAAAGGATGGAGATTGTCCTTAGCCCTCCTTTTGTTGCTAATGTATTTATAGAAACAATTTTATTGTCTTTTACAGCAGTAGCCAGATTAAGTTCTATTTGGGCTTTGGCCCTTCTAATTTTCTCCCTGCATAACCTCACAACATCCTTGTAGTCCTCCTGAGTTGCCTGCCCCTTCTTCCAAAGGTCATAAACTCTCCTTTTTTTCCCAAGTTTGAGCCAAAACTCTTTGTTCAGCCGGGCTGGTCAGAACAGAGCTTACTTTGTTTGTACCTAATCTAAAGCAATTTATACCTTCCTCTATCTAAAGTAGCAGATTTAATTATGGATTCATACAGCTCATAGTCTGCTATGTCTTCTGAAACTGCTCCTGTAACATAGCCTGGTATAACCCTTCGTAGTTCAGAATTAGCAACCCAAAGTAGTAGTCGCATGCCATTTCGGCAGCTGGTGGGAACAGTGCCATCTAGTGCCATTATTATAGCAACGTTAACACCATGCGGTACAGAAGCAAGTAATAATCAACTGAGAAAATCATCGTCAGAGGTGCAATAAGAACTCTGCTTAAACTACCCTTCTTACTCTAACAACAATGACGAATTGTGTCCATGGAGAACTCGGTAAAATCACCAGCTATTTTTACTGTAGACAGATTTCCAGACAGTTATCTATGATTATTGCACACGAAATACTTTTGCAGATGCCATTATGCTATTACTACTTGCAGTTTCTAATTACTGTGTTTTTTGCTTCTTTTATGGTTATGTTGAACTGGAATTCCTATTCCTTACAGAGCAAGACTTACAGGTATAGAGCAGATGTAGTTTCCCTTTAAGTTAAATGAATCTCTTGCGCTCGGATGTTACCCATCTTCCTTTCAGTGTAAACACCCTCCCTCTGTCTAGGCCTCAAGTTGGATGAGAAACAAGTACAGTAAAGTGTTGTTGTTTGGACCGATTCCTACTTCCAATTTCATTGCTGGCTGATGACCCATGGAGCAAGCCCTAGATAGAAAGCACATGCGCAGCCTGAACATAATTTTGCGGGGTCAGATAAATAGTCCTCGTAGTAATTTCTCTATGAGCATGTGAATCGCAGAAGACTGTACAAAGATCAGGCAGAGAACAGGGTCTCCTGATACTACCTTTGTAATTCATGCTATGAGGAAATCTACTTCCCACTCCCCATTGCTTGCGCAACAGCCAGTAGAGTCAGAAAGTTCTTGTTGCTCTCGTGCCCCCGTGTTTAGCTAACTGTCTTCTCAGACTCAGAGATATTTTGTGTCACATTTCCATAGGGTCAATTGCCTCAACACAGCTGCTGAGAGTATTACAGAGCTCAGGTCTGCACGTACAATCTTCCTGTTTCACTACAATGGAAAGTTTTGAAAGATGGTTCTCACACTCTAACTAGAGAGTTAGAGAATGGTCATTCTGGACTACCCATGCAAGCGCATGAGTCACGTTTCACTCATAGTTGCTGCTGGGAAGGCAAGTCATCAAATATGTATTTGTAGAGACGTACAGCCGTAGAACATTTGTGATAAATTTTGATTTTTCATTAACCCTCCCCAGAAGTAGTGCTATGCTGATTGTGGAGTAAAGAATTATTTTATTTTCTTGATGAAGACATAGAACATTCAAACTATCTGTAATACAAAATGATTTCATAGATTTTTTTTTTTAAACAGCTTCAGTCATGCAATTTTGACTGAAGTGCCTCCCGAGGGGAAACAGGTAGCTGAGCTGACTGTTATGGCCAAGAGGTGGTGGTAGGTGACTCATGTACTCTGGACTTTTTCCTTGCTGTGTCTTGGAAAAGAGTTGGACACAGAAACCTCTACTTTATACAGACAGACATTATCTAGTCATCTTATTATCTTCCATCTTATGATACCCTTACCCTTGCCTTTGCTATTTTTTTTTGTCGTTTTTCAGTAAAATCTCTGAAAACAGTTCAGGAGGTTTTGGTAAGGTGGGACTAAAACCTCAGTCTGTCCTACCATGTAACCTCAAATCATATTCCAAACCACAGTCCAAGCCTGGTCCGGGGCTGGTCTTTTAAGTATTCTACCCTTCAATACTATACAGTGGTCTGTTTTCAACTATTTGGGCTACAACTTGCATGTATTATATGGCATGTGTTGTATATCACGTCTTAAAACAATTTAGGAGATTCACAATTTTTTGTTCTAAGTGATCTGAAACAACGATCTCTGTTCAAGTGCAGGAAAGAGCTTTCCTGGGAAGTCTAAGGCAAATCAGACATCACTCTTGTGCCTTGTCCCTAAGACCTGTCCAGTGAATGGTGCCAATTAAATCTCTTACCTGTTACAGTGTTTGAAATGCATTGCATCTCCTCTAGCTGTCACTAACTGAAAACTACCTGAAAATATATTTGACATGGAAATAAGTATTTTCCTTAGGCTGGATTAATTGTGCTCAGGCAGAAAGTGCAGAGGTAGCTGCAAGGGGATACCGTTCTGGAGCCAGAGCTCCTCCTGGTGCTGACCGTGGCCACCCTGACCACAAGCATCCAACTGTTCTGTCAACCATTTTTGTCTTCAGGCTAAATTGCTTATGTAAATATCATTGCAGGCTATTTTTCCTCCTGTCTGTCTTCCCGTTTTCCCTAATCAAGTACTCTGTTAGCTCAAGCCAAGAACTTTTTGTCTTCGTTGATGTGTTTCTTAGACCTCAAAGGGAATGACACCTATTGGTCTGATAGCAAGCACTGTTGATAGGGAGGAGGAACTTTCCCCTCTATCACACTCCTTTCTTCCACAGCTCCATATGTCGATGGAGGGTGCCTGAATACCGGTACACTTTGTTTCAGTACTGGTGTTGAATGTTTCAAACTATGTATGAAAAGGAGGTTGTTTAAAATTATAGTGGGATCATTATTAACAGTTACATGCCAGGAACTTGCAGGAAGATACAGCGGCAGTAGGCAAACTTACCTTCCTTGGGAGACTTCATCAGCTTCTGTCTGCACATGATAAAGTTTATAAATTTGAGACTGTTAATGCTTTTGTATTTTATTTATTGAATTAACATAATGTTTTAGCTTCTGAGATTCCAGCAACCTCAATACTTGCTTCAAAAGGACTACAGGAGAATGTTGTTGTAGATATCTACATAATATGAGGTATTGAACACTTTTATTGGTCATACCTGATAATGAAACACAGAATGTTTTGATAAGGGAACTATTCTGCCACTGTTACAAGCTTCGTAAATTTTCATGGTGAAAGCTGAAATGCATATTTGCAGGAGAGAAGGCTTTCTGAACAAGAATCTTGTTTTCTACTGTTCAA
Organism: Fregata magnificens; assembly: GCA_013389945.1. Classification (NCBI taxonomy): domain Eukaryota; kingdom Metazoa; phylum Chordata; class Aves; order Suliformes; family Fregatidae; genus Fregata; species Fregata magnificens. The sequence continues at coordinate 24,652 of WAAD01032505.1, read as the reverse complement.
AATGTGTCCAGAAACTGCGGTAAATGTAGTGGGAATATTGTCTATTATAAAATAGTATTTCAGTTTGTTTTATTTTTCAGGATCTCATTTTATTGGGTTCCCCCAGACATAATAAAATGTGTTAGTACATTAAGTAACTACATCATCCCATACATTCCCCATCTTCTTTTACTTCAATTAATATATCTCTCTCTTTTTAGCTCTGGAAATTTCCACAGAAAATTTGATTCTCAGGGTTATCAGGGATCTGCATCTCCTCCCAGCTTCAAGGGGAATGTACTTAGCAGTGTTAGCTCTGGTTCTCAAGAAAGTAAGTTAGGATTTTCAAAATATGGGGCCTAAAGTTAGCATTTAGCATTTTGAAAATGTTAAAACAAATGTGATAGGGATCAGAAAGATAAATTTTTCATGCATAAGACTTTTCACAATTTTATCATAATTTTCATCTCAACAAATATGAGATACTAAGAACTCTCAAAATGCCAGAAAAAAGGTTTTCCAACTTCTTCCTCTGTGTTTTGCTACTAAAAAGAGGGAGGAAATAAAAGAGGGAGAAAAAGATAGAAATAAGAAAAAAAGGCTGTATTTTTCATAAGAAGAAAAACATTACAAAAATACTTTGAACTTTTTTTTTTCATTAGTAAGACAAAAGCTTCTCAAAGCAAAATTCCAACCAACTCTACTAGTCGTGGATTTCCTATCAGCTAGTATTGAACCAGCTTAATTAAACACTAGTTACATGGGCTGAGTGGTAAGGATTAGGCAGCATACAAATCTGAGAAACTTCAGAACACAGCTGCTCCACGATGGAGCTGCTTGTCTTCCTTGTTCCTGAAAGTGACCAGATTCCCCTCTTTTTTCCTTGGATCTCACCTTTTGAGTTAGTTTAGCCAAATATCCAGTTCAAATGAAGCTACCTTTTCTTACAAGAGGGTCTGATCAATGAAGGTAAGAAGGATGTGCAGCTGTATTTTTCCTCAAAGACACAAATGTTCCTGGAGACATCCTCTAAAGCGTCTCTCCATTCTCTTCCCCTCACTTTTTCTCACAGTTTCTTTCTCTGTACTGTGGAACAACAGGAATCAGAATATCATTAGCTACTTTTTCCAACAACATAATATTGCCATAGCAACAGATAAAGTGAATTTGGGTTTTTTTTAGTCTAAATGAAAGAGTGCACATACACATCAGCTGCTCAGGACACAATACAATGTATGAAATACGTATTGGACATACTGCATTCCGGTTTCATGAACTCATATTTCCATCTAGGATTTTCTGAAGAGGGAAATGGGAGTTTGACCTCTTGAAGACATCATTTCATCTACTCAGACATAACATGTCTTATGTATATGATTCTTATCATTAGTGGCTGTTGCCTTCTGTTTCAAATCTAAAACCAATTATATTCGACTGCTCTCAGACATGCCTCAGCCACATCTAGCAGTTAGTTGCTGCAAGTTGGCTCACGGAATCTGTCTCACTGTAGATAAAAACCCACCCTTTAGTTTGAAACATCTGCTGGATGATGATACATCTACAGACCAGATTTGGATCTGAGTTGTACAGATGGAATTCATTTTTAATTGCAGCTGGAGTGATAAGCAATACATTACTTAACACGTAACACACTCACGCACATATACTAGCTTGGTCTTCCTATCTCTGAGATAACTGGGAGGAGGGATAAATTAGTTCATCAGAATAGCTGAATGCAGGATCATGTGCAGTCAGTTTACATACCAATTCACAAACGGGAAATCTGGCTAGAGTGATTCTGGTCGTAATTTTTCGATCATCTCCAGATTGCCTCAGCCTGTCAGCGTTTCATAAGCAAAGTTACAAAAGAACCCCTTGGTCCACTTGAAATGAGATAGGGCTCCCTATCAAGCCCATGACTGCTACAGGGATAAGATGTAAAACAGAGAATGAACACTGATGAAAGGCTGTTTAGTTCCCTTTTACATTTCTCAGACCATTTGCTTTATTACAGCAAATATGGTATAAATCTCCCTGAAGTCATATTAATAAATCTTATATTGTCTGCCAAGAGTCTGCCTTGAAGCATTATACGCTTTAGGGTGGTGTTTTTCTGCTACTGTTCTACAGGAACTGCTATTTTCACCCCAAAGACTGTTTTATTTTCTATCATTTTGTACCATATGGTATTATCTTGTTGCTGTCTTGGAACTGGACCAAGTTGTGTTGTAACAATTTATCCCACTTTTTTCTTTACTTACATGAACCCTTTGACCATGCCATCAGACTGCTGTCACAGGCTCATGATGTATTGCAGAAGTACCTTAGATATATCCTACTGAGGAGCTTCAGAAAGTGTTTTGGGAGAGTCTGTGGGGGCACCAGTCCTTGTAACGTAATGATTCTGCAGTATGCTGATGGCCGGATAATTTAGGAAGTTTTTATTTGTTTTCATTAATGGCTTTTGTGTCTTCTGCTAAGACATTGCCTTCCACTGCTGTGCCACTGACATGTCCTACTGTAAAGAAGTAGAGTTATTTTGAATTAATCTTAATCCTTTTGATTAAATTCTATTCCAGATTTTAATCCATGTAAGCATGGGATTTAATAAAGTTCTGTGTGCTGTAAAATGGACTTTAGACTTACCTTGCCATTTCCTGATTTCCAGCAAGGGTCGCAGATGACACCAGCAAGAAGAGAATAAGAAAAGGTCAGAGATCCAGGACATTTAGTACCCACTAAATACAGGGGTAGTTAATAACGCAAAGAACAGGGCAGTGCATATTAAAGCCTCGATTACTACACTTATACCGCAGCAGTTAAATTAGCCAGATGACATATATTAGTAACTGAAATACTACATAAAGCATGACCACAATGATCTTAAATATATTTGGGGTTTGTCTTTTTTATGAAAGTGAATTTTAATAGAAGGTCTTTTTTGTTCCCAGCAACCTGAAGACAGACTTTGTTAAAAAGCTTCCAGCTTTGAGATATGCAAATTCAGAGACTGAAGTATGGGAATTTAGATAAAAGGCGGATGTGGGACCCTTTACGGTTGAATGGTTTTTTGAAAAGCAAGGCAACTGCACTACATATCTTGCCTGAAAAAGAAGATACGGATTTTCTTAAGGATTTAATGCATCCTCTTACAGTAGTGGCTTTTTGAAGAATATATTATATATGGTGCAAATAACAGCAACAAAAAAAATGCTGTATTTTGTGTACAGCGGATGTCAGATTTCAGGGTTAGTATGGGCAAATGAATTTAATCTTTTCCCATAAAAGAGATTTCTTATAGTTTTGATGATTCGTCTTTCCTTATGCTATACATTTATCCAAGCATAGAACATAGCAGTGCTCAAGCATGACAACTTCTGGAATTACAGTCAGAGACAGTAAGGATGTGGGAGAAGGATTGTATGGGTTCTACCAGGTCCAGTAAAAATGGTGGGGATGACTTCTACAACATACTTGTCATGATTATTACCCTTTTATCATATTCTCTTGCTGTACACAATAACGTAAAGTAGATACAGGCAAAAATATCTCAGGCTGAAAATTTGTTTCAATACCTCAAAGAAAAAGAAAAGAAAAAGGTGTAGGGTAAAATTTTCAAAAATGCTCCAGTGATTTAGGTTTATTTCCAAATGTAGCACAGCATGCATAGCAGCAGGAGCCCCCTTCCCTAATTCTACTTGTGTGAGAATTACTTAAGCCTATAACAATCATATAGACTCTCTCCTTCTCCATGGGGTGAGATACTCATATCCAGAGGGGAATGAGTTCCCGCTATCTTATATGCCTGTTTTAGGATGAAAAGAATTATCATCTGAAAATGTATTTTTCTCTCCAAATGCCGCATAGGGAGTCTAGGCAATGGGCAGAGACATAAGCAATCAAATATGTGCCATCTAATCCTGGGTGAGGTGAGTTCTGTGTTTAGTATCTAACTCCCCTTTCAGTCATTCACACTGAAATTAGACACCTAAACATCTTTTTCTTTCTGACTACTATGTATCTAAAAGCCAAAATTTGTAAATGGGACTAAACAATGTAGGTGCCTTGTTCAGCGGGAGAAAATGAACCTGTTCCTGGTTTAGTCCTGTCTTGTTTGCAGTGAGGATAAAATCCAACTAGTAGTTTGATGGTTTAGAAATAAGTGAAGATTTTCTGGGCAACACACAAGAATAGTCTGAATTGTCCAATGTCAGCCTAAAGGACACAAATTCAATACAGCACAGATAAAAACAAAAAGACAACCCTTTCTTCCAGCTCCACACACACAGACACACATGCAAGATCCACAATGTCATTATCATTTATAATACAAGTGGGTCTAACGGTTTGGTAGAATTTAAATTGTAGTACAAAAAGTCTACTTTATGATATTTAGGATCAAACTTCTCTATGCTTAGAGGATGTGCAAATCTCACATTGTTCTCTACAGCCTCAAAAAGCCCTCCAATATTAAAAACAGCTCTCAGGTTTTGTGGGTTTTTGGGGGCAAAAAAAGGAGTGTAATACAAACCATATGTATTTTGTTGCCAGTGTGACTGATTTAAAAAAACAAACAAACAAACCTTTGTCAAACAGAACAAATAAAACTGGAGATCTGAAAAGTTATATTGTATGTAGCATCTAAGCTGCAACTTTGCACACAGATTCAGCCAAGACTAAGAGCTACCAAGACAAGTCATAGCATTGCGTTCGGTGCCTTTGGCTCCACCATTGTGTCACTTACGCACAGCTGTTCATCAAAGATCAGAAGGTTGGTAAATCCCTGTTCAAGTCCTGTGGCTTTATACACCTTTTATAGCGATGAACTATGAGGTCTGGGGTTTTCTTCTAGTTCTCCATATAGAGTTCTTCTCTACTTAGGTTGCTCTGTTGAACTTTTGCTGTATGTATTTTCCACAACAGTTTTCCCCATAGAAACCAGGAATAATAACTTTTAAAAAAGCTGTGGAAAATATTTCAAATAATACTAAGCTTCTACTGCTTCCCCCCTCCAAGCTTAATCACAATAAATATTTAAAAGGCACAGAGAAGTTCTTCAAAGACCAGGCTGCATTTTCCATTACATTAAAAAAATTAAAATAGAAAATGGAGTCTTTGCTACCTCATTAACATTTTCTTGGTAGATCCATTTTTTTTTTAGATAAAATGAGCAATGTGTAATTAAAACAAATACAACAAACCTTTCTTTTTTTAAATAGGGTTGTAAGCGTAAATAAAATTAATCTTGAAGCTGTGTCAGTCTGATCTTTTTATATGATGGCACGAGTTCTGACACAGCACTATGGGGATTCTGTCACTGTGACAAATTTAGAAGTAAAGACTTGATAGACCATAATATATAATTTACTCTGAACATTTGATATATATTGCTATATTCACATAAAGCCCCAGTATAAATGATACACGTAGGTTTAAAATAAGTCAAGGAATTTACCGCCACTTACTCAGCAAAATATGCATGAGAGGTTTTGCCCAAAACAGCTACTTCAGTGTCAACAGTTCAAACAAAATAGCCTGCACGCGTGGGTGAAACAATGGTGTTCAGCTCTTCACCTAAGAAATGGGAGAGACTAGGAGCCTGCATGCAACTACCTGAGTTTGGCTAATGAGTGGTAGCTCGTTACGGTCCAGTGACTTGATTGCTAGTGTTGGTGTGCCATAAAGTACACGTAGAGGGAGACCTATGGACTGGTCCGCAATATGGAAAATGGCAGAGCGAGCTGTTGTCAGCTGAAACCAGAATAGTCTGTTATGTGAACGCTGCCTGGAGAACAGATACCCTTCCTTTCCTGTCTAGTGAGTTCTATAAACCACAGCAATTCAAGTGGAGAGTGCTCAGCTGGGAGCTATGGCAAATCAATCCATACCCGCAGCGGCTGCCAGGTCATTTTCCTCACATTGGTGAATCCTAATTTATTAAAACCTTTTCTGCTCCTGCTATTCCTCCACCCCTTAGGTTCCTTTGGGTTTAGCCGGTCAAGCTGATGGAAGCCCCCAACAGCGTGGAAAATCCTTGCCAGCTGGGCTGTGGATTTCACCTGCCTCGGGGCGAGGAGCCAAAACTCAGCGGTTTCGTTAAGATCCGCTTAGAATTTTTTGCATTTCTCCCCTCCCCCAAAGCCATCAGGTAAAGCAGCTTCTGTCTTTAAGCTGCCCATCCACCATGGTCACGTACGCCCGCTCCCCCGTCCCTGGGGGCAGGTGGGGGGCGGTGGGCGGACCAGCTGCCCCTGCGGGGGTGCCCCACGCTGCCCTAAGCCACCCGCCCCTCCCGGAGCTGGTGCTGGCCGGCAGCTCAGCGTGCACCCCAGGTAGCTCCGGCTTCGGGAGGTGTCGGTACCAGAGCGCTCGTCTTCTGGAGGCTGATTTGGTGGGAAATTTGGTGAAATATTATACGTGGGGATACCTGAAAATTGGCCCGCAGTTCTTCCCATTCACTTACAGGTCCAAATATACCCTGAAACCGTTTGAATTCCTGTTATTGCTTGCTTTTTTCCTTTCCTCCGTGGCAAATTGAAAAGCTCAGATACAAAAAATCATTTCAGATCAGAGCAGAATGTGTTCTGACATTAAGAGCTTTTTGTTTTTCTTAATCCCTTTAAAAATGCATTTCAAAACATTTTAGCTTGTCATGTAGAGGAATGAAAGCAGTTTATTTAGAAACAGCAAAATGAAACATGCCGGTTTTTTCCACATTCATTTTACCTTCTTTTTTCCTTCCTGCTTAAACAATTTGGTAGAAATGACAGAGCTGAATGACAATGAACCAAATTTTCATGTTTTGGTAAAGAAAAATGTGACCATAAAAGCCACTCACTTCTGTCTGAAATTATATGTCTTTTCAGAAATATCACATGACAATGCTATTTTAGATGATGATTAGACGGGTTAAAGATTTTATTTTTTATCTGCTTTAATGAAACCTAGATATATAGCAGAACTCAGAAGCTTTCAATCCACAACCTTTTTTCTAAAGCATTGAACTTTAATAAATGAAAGTGAAGGAAAAAAAGCAAAAAAAAAAATAAATGCAAGTAAAAGATTTCAAGTGCTGCTGAGGACTGTCTCAGTTGCTCAGTGTAATGCTGTGTTGGTGTTTCAAGTCAATGGGAGACAACAAAAGGCGCTAATTTTCTCTAGGTCTGAGGTTTCTGCTTTCTTATCCCTACAATCATAAGGTAAGAAACATCAGAGAAAAAGGAGCAAGCTGGGTTTGCCAAGATTTTGAAGAGTCCTGCCAGTGTTTGGCACCAGCCACCCAACTGCATTCTCAGCTCTGAGCTCACTGTAATCCCTTTCAAGCGTGAAAACATCTTTGACCGCTATCCATTGGAAACCATTTGCTCTCTGGTGATCTAGATGCAACCCCTGGATTCTGCAAGGTCTAAGCAAATTCTGTCCCAAGGGCCTCCAGCTCTGGTACCCTAACGACTGAACAGCTGTGCTCAAAACCACCCTGCGCTACCATGTGTCCTGTGATGCACCACCAAGTCCCAGATCTTTGCTATTTGTGGCCTTGAGTTGCGGGGCTCAAGTGAAACTATCATGATGGAAAATCTGAACCTTGGTATATCTTGGTTCAATGGCACTGAAAGAAAATGAGCAAACAAACCAACCGACTGCATGTAGGCTCTCTCGGGACTTCTTTCTCTCTAAATAAGCATATACAATGTATTTTGCAGCCAAAAAATATTATCCCTTGTAAATAAGGGCTATTGTATTGAAAATTATAATCCTGGTATGAGCATCAAATTTGTTTTGAATTTTATTTCAAGTATTAAAAAATCTGTTCCAAAAGAAACAGATCTGTGTGATCAAAAAGTGGGATTTGGTCTGTGTTTTAAGCAGAAGAGTCTGGAGGGATGTAGGGTAAAGTAACATATCTGAGTAGACTTCTCTGTTCTCTTCTGCTCAAGATGATGTAAGACGTGCAAAATTATGTTGTCAAATTCAAATTATCCAAGATTAATTCAAAAGAATTCAAAAGCTGAAGCTCCCCAAGCCTGCCAAAAGTTAGACTACCTTGTCTAAATCAATTACTTCAGAATAACCATCTGCTAATAGTCCGTGCGCTGTAGCACAGCCTCTTGGAATCTTACTAGTCCAGTGAGGGAAAAATGAAAATAAAAGCAAGCAGAAGAAATCCCAGGGGACCGTAGCTCCAGGAGGTGAAAAATTGGTGCTTTCTGCTTGCCTGTCTCTTCCCGGTTTCCTGCCCCCTTCAGTGTATGAGAAAGACAAGAAGAGTTTGTGCACTTTGGAAACTCGATAGGAGGCAGCAGCTGATCTTCCCATCACCAGCCTAAAAATAATCCACTCCAGGGCTTGGAGCGGCTTCACTAAGTGGAGGAAAATCCTGCCATCGGGATGATATTGATCACATAGCACAACCGAGTGACAATTTGGGTTGGTATTTTGTTTTTGTGTTTACAAAGGTAAGCTACAGAGTTTGATCTAACATTCAGTAACCAAACGGGGCATGCGATGACCCTCCCCCATTATCTCCCACTAACCACCTCCTCCTCCTTCCCTTTATATCTGTGGGACAGGGCTGCTCCTTGTTCTTTCCTGGGATTACAACTCCAATCTCTTTTTCCTTTTCCTTTTCCATTCCCAGGCATTCTCAGCCTTTACCATCCCCTCCTGCTGATGTTTTCTTTGCTGCTGTTTGCAGGGTTACGTTTCTTTTTTTAAACTGTCCTGTCTTGGCATGTGAAGTCGAAGGTTTTACAGCAGGCAGTGTAGCACGCTGATGTTTGAAATCGCATTGTGTTAAGAAGCTTACCAAAAAAGAAAAAAGCCATGTATTAGGTGTGTGAGATCACTGCAGATGTTTGTGTGAAATGCTTTTCAGTGCCAACAGCCTGTTTAGCACCACTGCTGTTGTGATTTTCTCTGTGTTTGGAGCCTGATCCAAAAACCTACCGAAGTCAATGAGATTCTTTGCATTGACTTCAATAACGTTTGGATCAGGCTGCCAGTATATGGCAGTTAGCGATGCAAATGCTGACAAGTATTAGAGGTAATTCATCACCTTAAGGCCCAAGGTAACTGGGACAGTGCTTAGCAGAGAAGGGGGGTCTATCTAGAATAGGTGGTATCAGCTTAAATACAAATAAAAAGGAAAATGATATTTTGTACAAGATCATTTTTGATAAAATGTATTTTAAAGAGGCAGTACTTTTTGCCATTACCTTAGCAGAACCCTTTGCAAAGAATGCATAGGCTGTAGATCACATAGATTGCGTTAGGTCCAGGGCTTTTAGGAAGGTAAGAAGAACACAGTAGTAGGTTTATACTTAGAAAGGAAAAAGATTCAGACCACTAGCCTAAAATCTGTGGCAAAACTCAGAGTTAGGCCTTCCATTGTGCTTATCCAAACATATAAATTCATGATTTGTCCTTAGTTAAAATTTTCTCTGTAAAATTCAAGAAGGAAAGACAAATTCTTGATTTTGTAATAACTTAATTATTCAGAAGATAAGAACTAACTGCTTTTGTAAAACTCTCAGTACCTTCAATATCCTGCACCTGTATGCATACACATATCTATATGTATGTCTATATATACATGTATATGTGCATATATGGGCATATAATGCACATTACATGTAAGACCAAAAAAAAAAAAAATCTGAACCGAGACCCAAGTACGCTCTGTAAGCTGATATATATAAATTAGGAAGTGCAGCTATTAATTTATATATTTTTTTAAATAGAGGCAACAGAACTACTGAAATAAATGTTTTTCAAAATATTATTTCCCCCAAACAAGGTCCACCCGAGGAGTGTATTTATACTCTTTTCTTTATAGTCATAAGTATCTTGCAGAGCATACTGAACAGAGTGATAATCCAGGTAAGATGAAACTCTTGAATATGAAGACTTTTAAGTCCACTTTAAGAGACCCTAAGGTAATTAAAATGTCTTTAACTAGAATTCTTACAGTTTTGCACTCGGTGACGATGTTCTCATAATTTTTATGGAAATTTAAATTATCTACCATTTTCCCATTGTCTTCTTCACAATTGCTTATGGAAAGTATATCTCAGGAACTGGTTTAGTGCCCTGAGAATCCCCATTTATGCTTGTTAAAATGAGAGTTGTAAGTGTTTAGGTTCAATGCTATATCATATTCATGTTTACAACTTTGTCCTATTTTTTTTCTTCCCAAAACCTTTTTCTTCTTCACAGTGAATATTTATTCCTGAATCTCTTTTGTACTGTTTTCTGCTTATTATATTATGACTATATCTGTACACCTTAGCCCAAAACCAGAAAGTCTCAACTTGCCGGTGATGGGGATTTTAGCCTGAAATTTTAAATGCTTAAAGGACATAAGTTTTTTTAGCTATTTCATTGCAGGGTGAACTGCTGTTCAGATAGTTCACATGCTCATTAAAGTAAACCAACAGGGAATCAGATTCCCAAATGATATAAAGGAGAGCTGAAACTTGCCTTCCACTGGCACCATCATGGGCCCATCCTTCTGATTGTTCTTTCCGTTCCCCTCCTCTGTGAAGTTTTGTTCGTGGCTTTCGCTTGTAGCTGACTGCTCAGCAAAGGCCATTTTCAAAGGGAAAAAGAAAAACCACCTCTGAAAATTTCTGACCAGTTCTAGAGCTGTAAAGACTGAAGTGAAAGTGAGTAATTTCTCAATAACTGTGAAGGACAAAGGCCTTCCAGCCCACAAGTGTTAAAACGAAAAGTTTCCTGGTACTTTACACCCTTACTGGGGTGCTGAATGTAGCTGGCACCCTCAGGTAGCATGTGCTTGTTATCAGATGATCTTTATCACATCACTGCATTTCCCCTGACTGAAATGCTAGGTTAAACCTAGTATGCTTGGCAACATCATTATAAAGTATAACATTCCTGCTATAGTTAGCAGTGAAGCAAATATATTGTGGTGTACTCACTTTGGTGTAATTACCCCAGCACATTTGGTGGCCTACTATATTCAACAGAAAGGGAAATTATGTCTGGGAAAGCCATTTTTTTGTAACGACTATGAATAACGTTGTCTTCTTAAATGAGTATATGAGGATCTCAACCGTTATTCTGAAAGGCTGCTACTACCTGATGAGAAATAGTGATCAATAACTTCAGATGACCAACAAATTTCAAAACAACTTGCTACCCTTTCATCTGTTCTCTCCTAAATATTCATGTTTGGGTTATGCATTTATTGTTTTAATGTGGCAGTCGGACTGCTCCCATTTTTTGCAGACATTGCTGTTCGCTAGACAAAGCCATCTGCCTGTAAAGAAGCCTTCAGCTCCAAAGATTCCAACCTGAATATAAGCTTAGAGAAAAGGTCTTGGCAATCTATATGAGAAGAAGAGGGCTTTTCTTTCCGGTGACTATCCCTTCCTTTGGGACCTATAGATAAAGATTTGCTAAGAAACTAGCAGACATTTCTCTGCTCTTATGCCCTAGGGCTCATGGGTCCTTGAGATAGTCCTGCATGAGCCAACTTTGAAGTTGAAGTATGGCAACTGCAACAACTCGGCACTGATGTCAAGCTTGCTGTAAGCAGGGCTTCTTATCTTGGGAACAGTACCATGGTGATTGAGACTATTAATTCTGAGACTGAATTAATATTTGTGTGGTGCTCTACTACACTGTGTAGCCCACAGCAAAGCAGGCAGCTGCCTACAGCAGCAGACTGCTGAGGATGATAAAACCATCTGGCTTTGCTGCTTAATTCACCTATGTACAGTTCCAGGAAGCCCAGCTTTGTGCAGCTGCCAATGTTACCAAGGAAGGAGTCTTGGCAGGTGTAGGAGGGCAACTGCTGCTGTGGAATGTGATAACCTCTCTGAGTTGCAACAATAACTGCTTTTATCTCTTCCATCCCTTGACAACAGAAGTCTCTTCAAATTTCTCCTTGTGTGGCTCTGCAGCCCAGTTTTTCCTGTTTGATCTCTTCCTGCACACTCACTGTGACCTAAAAAGTCTGTCTCCTCATCTTTGGTAAGGAGAAAATCACCTTCGGCTACACCGTGGGAAACCTTGAGTCAGCTCTGTATTCTGACTTGCTTAGGGCTAACTGAAATATCTTCAGCATGCCTATTCGTTACAGGGTTAGACTGCTGTTCAGTGTCATCAGCATTCTGTCTTTGGCAACGTTCAACAACTGGTGCTAGGGAAAAATATAAAAAGTCTTCAGCATATTTAATTATGTACTTGCACAATGTTCAGCACTGAGTGAAACAAACAGCACTTCCTCGCATAGGCAAGATACCTCTATTCATCTCTCTACAGATCTAGTTCTGACTGAAGCCTGGCATTGGCTCACTAGAAGAGTTAAAGCCAATGGAAGAATAGTTTAATTATTATTAAGGGAACCAAATTTGGTCAGTGATCAGTCATAAAAGTGTTCCATCTTCCTTTCTAAATCCAGCTGCAGTTTTTGATGAGTTACAACAGTAAGCACAGCTGCAATTCTTCATGTTTTTTCTAAATTTTTTGTTCTTCCATTTCACATTTTCATTTCATGAAATGAAATCTTATGGTTTTACAGAAGAGGAGGGAATAGTGCCTTTTCACTCTGCCTTTCATTGGTTATCTGCAGCCAAGGTCTTCCAAGCTGTCTTCATTTCCAGGCTCAGTTTTTTGAGTGGAAATTTTCAAAACCGGGACTCATTAAAAGTCAGTACAGCTGAGGCCTTTTAAAACTCTTTAAAATTTTTAGAATTATTAAAGATCTCTTTAGCCTTAACTCCCCATACTGAAGTACTGTTTGAAAATACAACTTAGACTCTCAAAGTAGTCTGAAGCTTTTGAACATGCTACTTGCACTGTTTGCAGCCCTAAGAATGTGCTCATCTGTACCTATGCTGACCTTTGCAAGCATGGGATCTGAGTGTGGGCATGAGAAATTTTGCCATTATATTATCAAATTTTCCTTTGAAGAAGACTGAAGGTTACAGTGTTTTCTTGGATGAGCAATTGCATCTGGAAACCTGTCATAGTCCAACTCCTGTTAACTTTGGTGGAGCTGTGCAAACGTTGTAAAATGCCCCATACTGTCCAGAGAAATCAAGGACTTGTTCTGCCTTAGGGGCTTTTCTTTCTGTCCTTCTCTGGAAATGAACACAGCTTATTAAACCTTGAGGCCAATGAAAATGAGCTTCTGCAGGCATGCCCTGATGCAGCAGAAAGTAACAGCTAATTTCAACTTTGAACCAAATGGGAGTCTCACTCACATTGACTGTAAATGCAAAGCATCCTCCCTTACATGTCAGTAAAATTTCTTCCAATATATTTCCCCTATCTGTGAAACTTGAGCAAAGAAGTAGAAACTACATGACATGCTTTATGCCTGGGGTGATGAGCCTGTGCATCAGTGCGTGTCCAGAGCCTCCTGTGTATGTAAGCTTTCCAAAAAACAGGGCAAGGTCCAGTGGTTTGAGTCACATGGGCAAAAGTGTGGAGGGTATATTGGATCTGCTTTCTGCACCAGAAATGGATGGGAAGGGAACGATGGAGTGGTTTCTTGCTCCCTGTGAGGCACACTGGAGATAAAATTGTTTCTTAGATCTCTAATGTACTGCAGTGTATTTTCATATGCCACTCTGGAAGATACAGAGAACTACTAGCAGCGTGTAAACACTAGAAAGTGTCTATGAAAGTTGGCATACATCAACAGATGCAGAACGTGAGTCCTCCACTTCCAGTCATAGTTCATTTCTAGCATAGTGGTGATGGGCAAACGGATGGAAGAAAGGAAGGAAGGGAGGAAGGAAGAAAGGATCGCTAGACTATTAATGCTTCTACAGTTCTTATTTCTTCTATTCCGTATCAGTGCCATACTGTACTAGATGTGTGTCCTGAAGTGGGTGCTGCTAAAAAGGGAAGTTGCACCTGGTGAGTGTTTTATGAGGCCAAATCGTAAGCTGCATTGGGTCAACACAGTATCATGACACTGATTCGAATGTTTTGGTAGATTTTAAGCCTGTGGAGGTTTAATGAACGTGGGCAGTGGATGTGCTGATCAATGATGAAGTGTTTTCTGATTGAAAAACTTGGGTATTTATTGTCAATTACCCTATCTCATTTCATTGGCAATGCAATCTTTTTGATTTTCTGGGGTTTTTTTTTTACAAACTAGCCAACCTAGGCTCTTTGATTTTCTCTCTCATTTTAAGAGAAGACACTAAAATTCTACCTCTTTTTTGAAATGAACCTGTAACTAAAGTATTGTGAATAGACTGCTTACACTTTCTCTTGATTATCATCAGTATGATGGACACAGTCTCTATACATCAGTATTAACAATAGGACCAGATTCTTTCCTCAGCCCTGCCAACATGCAAAGGAGAGTTGGTTTTAAGAGTGTGTTATTAGACATACTCCATCACAAAATGAGGCACAGCATAGATTCTTGTGAAGACGCAGGTGTGATTCGTGAAAGATGCATCTTCCCTGAGGGCTTTTAGGGACTGTTGTTTGAGGTATAATATGAAACCTCTACAAATTGTTGGTAGGTCCTAGCTAGCAGATAGCACTCTCCATGCAGTTAATAGTCCTTTCTTCCACAGGAACATCTACTGTGTATATTCCATTTCCCTTCCAGAAAAATGGAAAAAAACCAACAGTTCCCTTAGTTCTCTTGGACATGGTTTTAATCCTTTCTCCCAGATTTATTTTTGACTGGAGGCCAAAAGCTACACTGAAAGTCAATGATTCAGTGCTCATTTGAACCCAGGATCCTCCTGCCTTTCGGTACCAATCCAACCACTAGACCACAATAGCATCTTACGCTGTCTCAGAAAAGAGTCCTCTTTGTGGGAAAGGGAGGAAAATTCCCAGCAGAACTCCCTTGGACTTCTGACCTTCGATAAAAATGAGGAAACAACACTTCTGATTTTCAAGAGATTATCATTACCATTATGTTTCTCTTAAAGGAGGCATGTCAAGCTTTTACAGATTAAAAACAAGCAATCTTTGTGTAGTTTTTTGAAAAGCTCTATATTTGTTTTGCTAATAACTCCTCAGTCTATTCAGAAAGAATTCATATTAACATGCTATTTCTTTTGTGTTATTAGTCGTATGCAATTATGAATATATTTTAATATAAAAATAACATTATAGAATGACAGTGGTCATATCACTCTATTCATTATAGAGAATGGGCCAAACTCTCCATCAAATTGTGTTCTACTGAAGATTGAGTGGGTTGCCCATCAGCTTTTGCACCACAGTAAGTACATGCATGGATTTTTGCAGGATGCGGTCTACCGTATGACTCAGAGTTATGTGTAACTTCTGGCAAATCTCAGACCATAAAGTGCTGATGTATTTGGACAAGAGACTGCATTTATCACATTCTTTTCAATAAAACTCCTTCACAAATTTCACTGATGTATTTCAATATGGATTATGCTTTTCAGATCCAGCAAAAAGTTAGTTAAAAGCAAAAAGGGGGTTTAGCAGAGGTTCAAAGTGCCTCTGAATTCTGTATCTTTTGAAGATCTGTATGTTTCTGTTCTCTCTAAGGGAGTACTTCAGTAGTTTATGCTTACCTTGTTGTGCTTGACTTGTTTAAACAACTATGCTCATAAAACTAATCTGAACTATTTGAGGAAAGAAGGAAAGTATTTTTCTCTGCATTCGAGTAACTTTTTTTAAACTATGTTAATGTATTTTTGCTTGTCTATATTGTTCTGATTCTGCAAAATCCATTAATGCCAATGTTGTTGCAGAAAGAAACTTTCACCAAAGTATGCACATACTTCGCTGAATTAAAGATATTCTTTCCATTTTAGTATGTAAAATTTCGACAAAAAGATGTAAGCAAATGAGTTTACACAACCTATTCTACAGCACTATGTTGCTGTGTATAAGTATCTGGCAAAGAAACCAGCAGGAAACATTTTGGTTGCAATCTTGTTTCATCTTCTTATAAAGAAGAATGAATAAATAAACGATGCACAGGTTGATAAAAGCCAGAAGCTGGCCATAACTCTGGGTCATACTATGGCCCATACTCTGCAAGCACGAACGCATGAGTTTATCTTGGCATACAAAGATAATCTCATAAGAAATCGTGGAATTCAGAGAACTGCTTAGATGAGGCTAAGCACGTGCATAAGGATTTGCAGGATCAAGCATAAATGCTGATTTACTGCCTATGCAATCTTCGATAAAACCTACTTTGATTAAGAGTTTGGCAATTATCTGTAATGACTAGTATATGTGACCATTGTTGTTCTATGGGACAATGAAGAAATACAAAATATCAGTAAATGCAAAGCTGCCAAATCACAAATGTCAAGGGTTCAGAGCTTGCACTGAAAATGTAGTGCAAAAAATCGTATGAACAGAGATGTTGCACAGAGAATATTGGCTCATCAAAGAAGCAGTAACACACAGGAGTCAGCTTATATGCATTTGAGTTTTCTTGTGAGAAATGGAAATAACTTTTTTTCAAAACTTTCTTGTTCTTTCTCTATGTTCTCATAGATCATTTGCAGCATAACATTTGTGCATATGATGAACACTAAAAGACATAGCATAGTGTATTTAATAAATGGCACTTATACTAAATAAGACATTTAATATAAACACAGCCTTCATTCTAATGTGCTTATACTTGACAGAGCCCAAAAGAATTTCAAAATACAACTGAATTATTCTCTATGGGTTGTTCAGTGTGCTCCTTCTGTACCTCTTCATTTTATTTATTTTGTGTTTTGCTAAAGAGAATGCTAGCAGTCTTGGTAGTCAACCATTTTCTCTTTTTTGTAGTAGACCTTCTGGAAGCGATGAGGCTCGCATTTTGTGGTAATGACAATGCTTCAGCCTATAACATCAGTGCTGGTGTCCTAAGAAATGTCTGCTTTGTGGATGCCCTCAACTTGGTTCCCCATGTCTTCTTGCTATTTATCACCTTCCCGATTTTATTCATTGGTGAGTTATTCAATGGAGCTCTGCAATCCTACAAACACTTGAGCATGTATTTATACTCCGTCATGTTTATATGTGCTTGGAGGCCTGTGGTGCAAACCGTTGGATGCTTTGTATTTATTAATTTTAAAAAAGAAGAGACAGAATGGCTTGACCCAGAGGACATGAAGCCAACCCGCTTGAAATGTTGGGAATTTTAGATATAAATCTGAACTAAGCAGCATGAAAAGATGGATGAGAACCAGAGAAATCAAATCCAAATGCTTTGAAACTTCTCTCTGGAGAAGTTTTCTTCAGATTTGAAATTGGCAACTTGCAACCTTTGCTATTATTAGATATTAGAAGACTCGGGACAGTGGGTCTGAATTCCGTTCAAGTTATGTGAATTTCAGAGAATATCCAAAATGTGCAACTTGGATCTAAGGCTAGGAGAAGTGTAGGAAACTTTTAAAACAGAATAATTACTTCTTTTGCCAACATTTGTAAACAGAAGTAGAGCAAAAGGGACAATCTTTTTCCACAGGAATGAAGATAAGAAGTGATGAATCTCTCTTGAAGAATATAGGACAGTGGAATGGCTCTAACTTACATATTCTTGTAAAAAGCCCCATCTAAACTAGTACTCTAATGATACTTTTTCTCTATAGTTGTCTCTTTATCCCAGTTATTTGCAGTGATGAAATAAATACAATTTAATGCTTTTTTAGAGCTGTCAAACAGTGGCATTCTAACTGATTGTAGGAGATAAAGACACTTGTCAAAAGGCAATAAATATTAATTAAAATAAATATTCTCCTGACAATTGCATGAGAAATGGCATATCAGTTCCTCCATGTTACCTTCCTGGTGTCACGTGTATACATAGTAATACATTTCTTCCACAGGGAAGATTTGAATTTGGGACTATATTCGAACTACAGATTTAAGGACTTCTGTTATGCAAAAATACTCTGAAGTGATTGAATAATAGGCTACAGGAACCTGTGGGCTACGACACTCAGTACCTAGCAATCAAAGGTATAACAAGATCCAGTGACTGAAAACTAATTAAATAATTAAGCGATGGAATAAGAAACAAATTCTAACAAAAGAATAACTAAAGATTGGAAAAAACCCCAAGGGTTATGGAGAACTCTCTCCAACAGTGCTGAATTTTTACGTCAGCGCTTGCCCTTTCTTTGAGATGAGATGCAAGTCATCCTTGAATCACAGGTCTTTCTGCAGCAGTGCTTGATGGAAACTCAGTGCAAGGTCTGAGGGCAGAAATAATCTTTTACAGCATTCTGTGTTATGCATCAAGTGGTAGCAGGCCAGTTTAATATTTTTACAGGTATTAGCCAATTAATTTTGGAATAGTATGGCAGCCACTGAAAATTCCCTCTATTTTCTAACAATGTTAGGAAAAAAACATAATAGCTTAAACTGTATGTTTTGTATGCATGTATGTAATTCTTTGTTTTCTATTTTGTACCTTGATTATCAGGACAAATAGTTGTTGAACAGAGCATTAAAAAGCCAACTGGAGTCCACAGTATTGACTGACTCCAAAACCGAAAATTGATGATAAACCATGTTTGTGCAGATGTATGGGTAAAGAGGAAATAAAAATGAAAAGCAGCTTGGGAGAGACAAAGATTGGAGCAAGGTCAAAGAAAGCCACATTAGATTAGGAAAATCTCAGGAAACTAGAAAATGCTTGAGATAGATATGGAGAAGAGATAATATTTTGTTCCTGCATTAATTTCCATATCAAACAAGGATGAAATGGTGAAATCCTGGCAGTTTCCAAGAATGAATAAACCTGGCCTCTGGTTTATGTGTTTCTGAGTCACCTGATGAGCCTCTAGGCACGATGAGATGCTGCATCCTTGTATATCAAAAGCACATCCTGGATTTTAAATTCAGTTCTGCAGTTACTGAAAGAAACAGATGTAGTGCTCACTGCCCTAGTTAAACAATTTCTGTTTTGTTTTTGTTTTCTTTTGCTTTGTTTCTTTACTTCCCTGAAATGTAATGTTCTTGGGATTCTCTATGGGCTTGAGGAAGTCTGTCAGGGAATTCCAGGAGTTGCCTTACAGTAAGAGGGACATGTACAGCCATTTGGGTTGATTGACTCAGGACAGCCTTGTACCAGGGTGGGAAGTGACAGAGGACAAAGCAGCACGCAGAACACTCGCCATCATGAGAGGCTAACCGCTGATCAGTCCTCAGCTCCCCCCAGCACTGTCACATCTGTCAGGTCCTTGGTGTCCTGCTTCTTGCCAGGTTGCTGGCTTCAGAGAGGATCTTGCCTGAAAAGGATAGGGTACCACCTGAGGTGACGACATTAAAATGGGCTTCAAGATTAATTTATTGATTAAATCAGCTGAGTCCTGGTGCTGTGCTGGAAGCTTTAATGTGCCAGGAATGCACAGGGAAAGGAGGCTGGGCTGTGCCTGATGAGCAGACTGGGAAATCGCCATTCAGCATCCTCTGAGATAGTGCTCCCAACCAGGCCTGAGACAGAGATAATGAATTTTATTTGTTTGAAGTAAATATATTGCTTTGAGGCCTCATTGGAGGATGCAACTTTTATATCAGTGGGAAACTTTCCCCCCTCTTGTCTGTGACTGGGAAAGACACAATGACGCCATCACTTAAGATCTGCCAGTCCCTGTTGTAAGAGGGTGAGACTCTGAGATGTTTCTTTTGGTTTTCTCATCTTTGTTCTTGGCCAGGGACCTCTTCTCTTTGATTGCAATTGTTGGAAGTCTGTTGTCATGTTGTCTAGAGAGTCAGATCTGAATTATGAAGGGCTATATGGCAACTCAAACACTCCTGGGTCATGTTATTAGTAACAATGGCCCCCATAGTCTTACAGGGGTTTTGTGTTGATTACGTACTATTAAGCGTGACCTATGGATTAGAATAGGGAATGGATAGCCAGATCACTTGCTAGCTGGCTGTGTGATAACCTTCTTCTTTCATTGCTATTATTTCCCAGGCTGGGGAAGCCAAAGCTCCAAAGTCCAGATTCACCACAATACCTGGCTGCACTTCCCTGGACACAACCTACGATGGATCCTGACATTCACCCTTCTGTTTGTACACGTGTGTGAAATAGCAGAGGGAATAGTTTCCGATACGTAAGTGATGGTGTTTGGTGGATAGTCAAGCTAATGTGTACTGATAATGTGTCATGGGCTGGCTAGTAAGGTGTAAGGAGTTTTTCCCAGAAAAAGATGGGGCATCATTTTATGAACTGTCCAGATTTTAGTGGGATGAAGGTGAAATGATTGTTCTTAGCACATTGTTATTCTCCTCTCAAACCATAACGGCAAGTAAATATTGACAGAAGTTAAAACATTCACATGGAAAAAATCATTTTGTCTCTAGGAAAGTCATATTTGTCCTCTTAAATAGATTAGCAGAACACCTAGGAATATAACAATGGTGAAAAAAGACACTACATTCACTAATTTATACCTTATTTATTTTCAGACAAATGAAATCTCGCCACCTGCATCTCTTTCTACCAGCTATAATGGGATTTGTGGCTGCCACTGTATCCATAGTCTATTACCATAATATTGAAACATCTAACTTTCCAAAGTTACTGTTGGGTAAGTCTAAGTCTGATATTTATGTACTCTTACAAAACCCAGTAGTTTAACTAAAGTCAGCTTGCTTAGTTTGAAGAGGATGGTGAAATGCATGAGAATATTAAGAGAGAGGAAGAATTCTCTGCTCTTTGAACTAGTATTATTGTAGGAGTTATTGCACCTTTTATAAGGTATACACTGAAAACTATTTTTAAAAATGATGACAAAAGCAAAAGCATAGTATGCCTATTGTATTTATAGCATGAGCTTTTAGGTATTTTTTAACACTGCTCATTATTTTGAGGCAAAAACTTGTCTTCATTCAAAAGTGCTATTTTAAAAGGCCGCTTTTAATAGTAATCTGATCACAAACCATCCTGTGCAGATGCCTTTTCTTTCTCAGCATCTGTTGCAGTTGATTTTGAGATTACCGAGTCTAATGATGAATGCCACCTCTCACTTTTTCCAAAGGCAGGGGAGGGGAGAAGGTTTACCTTTGAGAAACTGCTACCTGGTGTTCACGATATCTGTCTCAGCCAGGAGATGGTCAGAAGAACTTGACTAGACATTGCAGGATAATATTTCGTGGAAGTACACAGTCCAAATTACCTATAAATCAACAACCTGAACTAGCCATTGACAGACACAAACCAAGATGCAGGGTACAATTAAATTATATGAAGTCTTTTTCAAAATGAGTTTACCTGCAAAGCACTGTGCTTTTTCAAAGAGGCAATATGATATTTGTCAAGTTAAGTGACTTTTACTTCATTTCAATAACAAAGTTACCCTTCAGATTATCTTCAATGGACTTTTGTAACTGTGTGAAGACCTACCATTGTAGATCTCTTTGAAAGGTGGTGGCCCAGGAAATAAAATAGTGACCTGGGAAAAGAAAGTGCAAAGCAAATCTCTCAAACCTGAATTCCTGGCTTGAGCTAACATCACACTGTGCCAGCCTGCAGGCTCATGATACAGAGGATCACCATGCTTGCATTGCACTAAGCCATGGAATATTTCTGTTTGAGAGTGCTAAAACTTCTGCAGCACTGGTATAGCTAATTTTTTTTTTTTCAAATTATGCGTGTGCACCTGTTTTACAGCTCTCTTTCTTTACTGGATAATGGCCTTTGTCACCAAAACGATCAAGCTTGTCAGATATTGCCAGGACGGTGTGCCTTTTTCTCAGCTACGTTTCTGCATCACTGGAATTATGGTCGTTCTCTATGGGCTGCTGATGGCTGTGGAGATCAATGTCATTCGAGTTAGGGTATGTGGTTTCCTTATCAGGATCTGAAAAGACATCGATAGTATCTCGGGTATGAAGATGGGTCTTTAGTCCCACAAACTCTGGCTTGTGTCAAGTTTAGGCCCAAGTTTAGCTTAGCCATAAACATCTGGTTAATTCTATAGAAATCAATGGGACCTGGCATCTCCTTAAAATGCATGTCTTTGATGTGTCCCCTGGACTTGGTATGTATGTGTCCCTGTGTATATGTATACACACAGAGAGTTCATACATATTTGTATAGATAGATATACGTGCATGTTTGTGCATGTAAGGGTGTATGTGTGCATGTATGTAATCTATACAGTGTATGCTATGTTAATGGAGATAAACTATATATGTAGTGAATGTATAAGTTAGCATACATTCTTACCCATGATAATTTAAAATATAATTATAACCCAAGAATTCTTTTTTGTTGTTGTTCAGATAGAGATAGATAGTACTGGTAGGCTACAGAGCTGTGTCCACATCCCGCATGGCTCAATTTCTTGCCAGTTATGCTGTCAAAATGAAAATGCTCCCATTTACATGCAAATTTACATTTAAATTCAATGTATAATTATCTTTAAATGCAAATATGACACTGTAGTTGTATTACACATAATTTTTACTAAAAATTGCCATTAATAAGATAATTCCTGAGCACGTGCTGTCTATTTTCTCCTCTCCAGAGGTATGTCTTTTTCATGAACCCTCAGAAAGTAAAGCCACCAGAGGATCTACAGGACCTGGGGGTGAGGTTTCTGCAGCCATTTGTCAATTTGCTCTCAAAGGCGACTTATTGGTGGATGAACACTCTTATTATATCTGCTCACAAGAAACCTGTGGACCTGAAGGCAATCGGAAAGCTTCCAATTGCAATGAGAGCACTGACAAATTACGTTTGTCTCAAAGAAGCGTATGAGGAACAAAAGGTAACCAAAGATGTTTATGTCACTGTTTGGCCTTAGAAATTATAGTGTCACTCTGAATTTTTTGTGCTTCTATGAAACCCTAGTTTTAGGAATTTTTAACTTAGGACTGTTTGTTCCAAGGTGAAACTTGGCTTAGGAAGTTCCAATCCAATGATTGCTGTTTGGTTTAAGTGAATTTACAGCAGGGGAGAGTCGCCAGATTGAGAGCAACTGCAAACTAAAACCATAACAGACTGATCACTTGCTAGATTTCATTTTAAAAGTAAAAGCTTTGTTTAAATCTTTGCTACTTATGACAACATCTTAAATTAGAAGACATGCTGTCCATAGTTTCAGCTGGAAACACTCATCTTCACTTTTTTCTCCAGAAAGAGAAATAGCCAAAAACATACATCAAGAATAGCCAAAACACCGGTGTCTTGTCAACAGTGTTTTAGTCACCAATCCAAAACACAGCACTATATGGGCTGCTATGAAGAAAATTAACTCCATCCCAGTCAGACCCGGTACAAAACCCATGGTTGGGCAAACTCACTGGGTAGGGAAGGAGTTTCCAGAGAAACTTCTGGGTGCATTTAGGCAAAACTGTGGTGTTTCATTTGTGCTTAAAGCTGGTGATTTCTGCCAAAAAAAGAAATATTTTGTTTTGCAGAAAGGAGGGAGGATTTGAGAGCCTGCCTCCCTGATTTGCACATACATATCAATTCTCAAGCATAAACAGAGAGAATACAGGCATTCAGAGGCCACTTTGGAAAATGTAGCATGTAGGACAAAAGCGTATAGATCCCGTCTCTGCACGCACCAGATAAACGTGTTTCCAAGCAGTGCACAGTGTAGAACTGCAATGTGAGGGGAAGCCGGGAGGAGCAGCTCTCCGCTCCCAGCAACTGATGGAGCTGCTGACTCCTTTCTGTGCCCTCTGAATTGAAACCATAATCGGTGCAATTGTTTCTATTTTAATAGATTTAGGTTGCTTCTCTTTCCTTTTATAGTCGACGCTTACAGTACTAGAGACCAAGACCCTTCGGCTTTAACCAGAAAACTACTGAGTCATTGGAACTGTGCTTTTCACAGCAAAGGAGAAGTGCATGCCTTAGGCCAGCTCCTTAAAGAAGCATTTGGTGCCTAAATCTTAGGTAAAGTAGACCAAAGAGTCTTAGGCACCTACATGCCCCGAGGTTCTGAGTCTTTGTGCAATTCTTAATGACAGGCGTGATGACTGGGTACAAGCATTTGTCTGTAGCACATTTACATCTGCAGATACTGTGTATGCCTGCACAAATATGAGGTTCAGATGCCAAAAGGCAAGTTAAGTGTGCTATTGCTTATGTGCACTAACACAAACATTCAGTGTGTAGCTTCCCTCGGCGTGCATCAGGCACATATGAACACTTGCATAAGTGTACCCATGCAGTTACAGGCACTTACATTTATAAAGCTGGCTTACATCAGATTTTTTGGTTTCTGTAATTGTTTAAAGTCTTGAGATTACCACAGCCTCTGGCACATTTGTGCTAATATTTGAAAACAGGCTGTAACCTTAAAGTAAACAGATACTTCATAGATAAAGTAAACCAAAGGGCTAAAACCAATCCAAAGGGCCAGGCAGTGGAACTTGCTGCAGTTCACTCCCACGGAGAAATGTGTTGGTTTGTGCGTGGTTGGGCCAGAAAACAGCCACAGAATTAGGAAAATTCTTCAGGTTGAAGCATGGTCTGCAAACTAAAGACATGATATGTCACTGTTTCTGTTGCCATGGTGTATTTTACACTAATCTTCCGCAGCTGGCGAGGGGAGCCCCTCAGCATCCTCTGGATTAAGTGGGATTATGCCTGCCTGTGCCTGGAGATAGCTGATCTCAGCTGTGCTCCATGGCCCTGCAGAAAGAAGGCTTCTGTTCCTTTCCAAACCCTTCTTATTATGCCGACCAGACCCAACCCACAGGGAAGTCT
>WAAD01032503.1:30671-42350 GCA_013389945.1 Fregata magnificens | reverse complement strand
AAAGTACAGACTACTTTGACTCATGAAATATCTTTATTCTGAGTGTCTCAAATCAATTATTAAACAATTTGCAGTGCCCTGTGAGACATCTAGTCTATTTTACAGATGAAGAAACAGAATCTCAGAGAGATTTAGGTCCAAATTTTAAAGGTCTTTATATTCGAATCTCCCACACTGCTTTCAGTGCCTTACTTCTACCCATTCCTTGTGGAACCCACAAACCCCCAACTTGAGCACCCTATATACTGCTGGGGACAAAACATACATTTTAGAGGGAAAGCCACAAAAAGCAACACACAAGAGGTGGAAGCACTTTTCCTAGTCAACAAGAAATAACATTAAAAGGGATGTTTTCTAAGCCTCCCTCCTCCTGTGTATGCCCACATTCAGACTGTCTTCTTTCTCAGACCACTTAGCCATGAGCCCTATTCTAGTTTAAGATGCTTAAGTGAGTTTTTTCTCATAATATATATCTTTGTTGTGTGTGTTACCCACTATTCTAGTGAGATGGAACTCAGGAGGATGGGTAAAAATCTTGATTCAGTCTCTGTGCCAATAAATACTCAGCATAGGGTACTTAGTGAACTTTAGTGGCAAAAAAAGTAAACTGAAAATTGGAACAAAGCTGGTGAGTATGTGGGTAAGCAGCTCACTGATTTTTCAAAAATATCTAGGTGTTTGTTTACATCTTTGGGTGATTGAATGTCTTCATTGTCTTAGCTTTCTCACTGACAGGACATGGGAGCCATAAATGGAAATCCTCCAAAATTACTACGTCCCGTAGCGTCCCTGTTGTACTTTTACTTCCCAGAATGAGTAGGCAGTGTTGATTTCCAAAGATTACGAAGGCAAATGGAACCCATAGGGAGAAAATTATATTAAAAATTATTAAATGAAGGTGAAAGTAGGTTATGATTTACATCAGTCTGTACTACAGACAGCAATTGATATTTTAAAATAATTCTGCACTGCAAATCTCAGAGAAGACTTTACATCAATTTGAAACTTTGTTAAAGGTGTTGCAGGACACTTGGCAAAGGCAGGCATGGTAGCCATCACTGTGGAGTAACCTGAGGAAAGTCCAGGTTCCGTTAAAATCAATTGCGAAATTCCCTTTGGATCCTGCCAGAGGTCTACAGAAAACCAAGAGTATTGGTTTCAAGAGGGACAGGTACATTATGATGCAGTCAGAACAGATCAGATAGATAGAAATTTATAGTGGCGAGGTTGTGCACAATATACATATCAGTACAACAATTCTAGTGCTTCTATCTTCTCACTACGGAAATGGCAATGGTAAATTAAAACCTCCAGTGGAGAGCACAAATAGCAGATCCCTGATGTAACTGAAAAGCAGTCTTCAAATTGCTCTTCAGGAAATTGCTATATGGAGCTCATATGAATAATTCTGCTGACTGTGGTACATCAAAGTTATTTTCCTAATATGTTATTGTTAGCAAAATTTCATGGTCTAAGTCTGAATATTTATAATTCCAGAAATGGGGAAAAATGTTGTTTGGAATAAAGTTTAGAATATATTTGGAATTAAAAAATTGGTCTCATCTAAGAATAAATGGTACCATTGAAAATGGTAAATAGATTCTTTAAATGATGTTTTTCCTTTACAGGATGTGATAGATTTTGTTTTCTCTGCTGTGACACCAAAAATGCCGATTTTAGAATGTATGTACATCAAACAAGCTATTGACCTCCTCCAGGTAGATATGACATTCAGTTTTTCTCTCTCTCATTCTGTTATTTGTGCTGGGACATTGTTCTAGGAAGACAGTCATTACGTATTGCATCTGCTTTGCAGGGTTTATTGTCTGACCGATATGAGAAGCAGCTTAGCGAGGAACATATTGCTCGCTTGTTCGTTTTTGCTGTAATGTGGTCAGCCGGAGCTCTTTTGGAACCGGATGACCGGCTGAAAATGGAGCTGTTCCTACGGAAGCACTCTGCAGTGAAAGAACTTCCAGCTGTGAATGGAGAAGAAACCATGTTTGAATTTGGTATCAATGCCTGTGGCCAGTGGGAGCACTGGTCAAAGAAGGTTCGTATGCTGTGACATGCTGAGGTTTCTTAATGAGTATAGAAGAAACATGTATTTGGTGAGAGGCATATTATTTTATTATTTAAAACCCTGCATAATTTGGTTAGGAAGATTAACCCTACCAAATGCTCAAGAGTTTCTTTTTTGAAAGATTTTTTTTCTCTTCTCTATAAATATCTTTGGCAGAGAATAGGAACATGCATTTGAAATAGCTTTGGAAATGAAACAGAAGTGATCTTATCTTTGTTGACTGTCTATCACCCTACTAGTTAAGAACTCCCAGCAAGGAAAAGCTTTCTTCATGTAACGGAGAATAGTGATGGGAAAATATCCCGTTAGTCTAACACCCTTTTAGAAAAGCTTGGCAAGGTACTGATTGATTGTAAGTGGATGCTTGGCTTTCAGGAAGAAAAGTTTTGCTAATATACATCTTATAAACTACATTTGGTTTTGTGTTCTGATGCAAAGTGATTGTGTGGGCAGGTAGAAAGTCTCAAACTTTTTGCGCGTCTTTCTTACGCAGGTCCCTGAATATATTTACCCTAAAGATTCGGTACCAGAATATACTTCCATTCTAGTTCCAAATGTAGACAGTGTCCGAACAGACTTTCTGATAGACACTATCATGAGGCAAGGAAAAGCTGTTCTGCTAATTGGAGAACAGGGAACAGCAAAAACAGTTATGATTAAGGTAGGTGGAATGGAAAAACATGTCATGTTTTTGTATGATAACATTGCAATAATTGACATTGGCACAAATGTTAAATTGAAGTGTAGGGGTGATTTGGTTTTTCTTCAGATTACATACTAGCATTCTTACTGAGGCATTTTACCAGTACATGGCCCACAACCAAAAAAAACGTAAGCATCTATATTTTAGTATAAAGCGTTCTTTTAAGCTTTGCTAATGATGGCCACAAGGTCATGTGATAAATGCGCTTTCATATGCTTTCTTTTGTTTTGAGAAGTCAAACTGGAGATTTTGCTAAGAAAATATTGATCCTTGGAGGACTTTTTATTTCCCTGTGCTTTGTCGGTGGTGCCATGTGTGAACTGATCTTTTGTACACCCTTGTTGCACAGACTTTCTTCACAAGCCAAACTGAGGAGAAATAAAGAACTTCCTTCTCTACTCAGGGTAATTTTTCAGAGGGTAAATTTAGTGTTTATTATCTGCTCTGTTAATTCCCTCACTGAAAACGACATATTGTTCTTTCTGTAGAAGAAAATAATAACAGGATTGCTATTAAATTAACAAATACATGCTTTCCATATTATAAAATGGTGCAGGCTAATCATATGATACTTAAAAAAATTAATAACTTAATACAGAAGAGCCAATAATCAAAGGGCTGAACAAACCCAGATGTCATACCAAACTTGGCATCCTTTATTTAAAAAAATGCAAGTGTAATGGTTTTCAGCATGATGTCTGTGATTTCCAGGGGAATCTGTAGACTCTTTGATCAATGAGAGGCAGCTAAATAAAACTGATCTACTGTTGGGACAGCTGAATTTGCCATACAAGCATCTGTACCTCCAGTGGATGATTTGCAGAGGTCTTGAAATTGAAAATAACTGAAAAACACTGGCCTAAATTGACCTTTGGCTTTCTTAAAATCTGGAGCCATTTTGTGTCCCTCAGCCATGTGCTTTCTGAGCCCTGACATAAAGCGAGTTGTACCAATGCCAGCAGCCATTAATACTACTTTTTCAGCTTAGCTGTTGATGCCAACATGCATGCTGGTGTAATGTCAATCTCTGTTCCTGGCACCAGCTGGAGAACTATTTTAGCAGAGTGAAGAGGCAGGGTCTGGGTGGTGGTCTTGATATTTTGCATACTGGATTTTGGCCAGATACTGGCAACCTCCGGCCTTCAGCTGCCATTCCTGTCCCTAAAAATAATTGGAGCTGATTACTGCAAGTTGCTTACCCCGTGTCTATTCTATAGAGCAGAGTATGTTCCTTACACAAGGGAGCATGCCAGTACATATTTGATCTCCTTTGAGGTTAGGAGTGAAAGTTAACTGCCTTCACAACTGTTCCCTTCTGCTTTCAACTTCTGTAGAATTTTGCTTTACTACACCTCGTGGAAAAGAAATTTCCAGATATAAGCAGCTGGTTTAATGAAAAACTAAAGACACTTCAGGTAGTAATCTGAAGTAATCTTCAGCATTGAGTATGGTATCAGTGTATATCAAAATAAAGAACTTGTAACAGAGTGTTATTTAAGACCTTTACTCTGTACTATTAATTCATGAATTGCAAAAAACTCCAGAATTTAACGTGAAACAGGTATGGTAGAGTTGAAAATTGCACCCAGAATCTGACAGTTTAACTAACAAAAATAATCCCTTTAAATAACCTCTTCTTTTTCAAAGATAGTTCTCATTTATGTACTGTGGAATATTACTGTTACCATGTAAAGATTCTGAAATGCTGTAATGAATGAAACGCAAGTGTGTTTTTTGTATGGTTGTGTATTCATAGTTGTGGTGGGTTGACCTTGGCTGGCTGCAAGACCCCCACCCAGCTGCTGGTTCCCTCCCCCTCCTCAACAGGGCACGGGTTGAGAGAAGAACAGGGAGATCACTCACCACTTACCATTGAGGGCAAAACAGACTCGACTTGGGGAAAATTAATTTAATTTATTGTTAATTAAAAATAGAATAGGATGGTGAAAAACAAAGACAGTACTAAAAACACCCTTCGCTCACCCCTCCCTTCCTCCCAGGCTCACCTTCACTCCTTCACTCCCGACTCCTCTACCTCCTCCCACCCTGAGCGGCGCAGGAGGATGGGGAATGGGGGCTGCGGTCCATCCATAACAGCTCTTCTCTGCCTCTCCTTCCTCCTCACGCTGTTCCCTGCTCCCTCATGGGGTCCCTTCCACAGGATACAGTCCTTCATGA
This sequence comes from Fregata magnificens, assembly GCA_013389945.1. Classification (NCBI taxonomy): domain Eukaryota; kingdom Metazoa; phylum Chordata; class Aves; order Suliformes; family Fregatidae; genus Fregata; species Fregata magnificens. Next base: position 37,386 of record WAAD01032503.1, on the reverse strand, counting down.
ACTGCTCCAGCATGGGTCCTTACCATGGGGCACTGTCCTTCAGGAACAGACTGCTCCAGTGTGGGTCCCCCACAGGCTATAGTTTCTGCCAGAAAACCTGCTCCTGTGTTGGCTCCTCTCCACAGCCTCAGCTCCTGCCAGGATCCTGCTCTGCTGTGGGATCTCCACGTACTACAGCTTCCTTCAGAGCACATCCACCTACTGTGGTGTGGGGACCTCCAGGGACTGCAGTGTGGATATCTGCTCCACTGTTAACCTCCGTGGGCTGCAGGGGGATAACCTGCTTCACCACAGTCTTCTCCATGGGCTGCAGAGGAATCTCTCCCAGACCACCTCCTCACCCTCCTTCTGCTCTTCTCTTCTGGAGCACCTCCTCCCTCTCCTTCTGCTCTCACCTTGGTGTCTGCATGGCTGTTTCTCTCATTTTTTCTCACTTCTCTCAACTGCCAGGCAGCATTTTGCCTTTTCTTACACATGCTGAGGGGCTCCAGTGGGTCCATTGGAGCTGGCTGGATCCAGCTGTGTCTGGCACAGGGAAGCCCTGTCCTCTTCTCTTATGGGGCTGACCCACAGCCCCCACTGCCAGCACCTAGGCACCTGCACTTGTTACATTAGTTTTGTACAAACTGTTGGAGCCCCGAGGAGAGGTCTGAGCAGTGACCTACACCAACCCATCAGCTGTCAAGAGTACTCACCAAATGCAGGACTGTTGCATGTACATTGCATGTGTAGACTGTCATTTGTGTGATGTCTGAGAAAAACTTATTTCTGAAGGACACCTTTTCTTAAATTAAGATCATTGTATCAACATTGTATCAACAAAACAAACAGTTTAACACTATTCATCAAAATACTTTGAGGGGGCTTAGCTGTATCTTCCTTTCTATTGTCACACAGAGTGTATGTCTCACTGGAGTTGTTCTTGGAGCACTTAATCAGCAATGATACAGGTTTATTTTTCTGAGGTACCAAAATGGGAACATTTCTAGTCAACCCTGTTATAAAGATAAGAATTTAAATTATATTCAACTTTGTCATTGCAGAAGAATTGAATCTTTAAAAAGAAATAATGTTGGAAGTCTGGAAACTTTAGTACTATTTTTATGTCCCAGGACTCTGGCTAAACAAAATATTTCCCATGCTTTATATATATGCCTAGGCGTGACTCCAGGGTTACATCTTTTTCTTTCCGGTTCTATTATAAAACCTCACTAAATAGGAAAAGTGGAACTTTGTTGCTTTAGGGCATCAGCAGCAGCTGTGGGAATTTTATGCATTCATAAAATCCAAGGATTCCTTTCTTCATTAAGAGAGGATAAATATCAGTGAATGCAATGTAGCTGGGTTTAATTTTACACTACAGTTCCTTTACACTGCTTTTGTTGTAAGATATGGTGCTGTAGTGTAAATGTGAAAAAGGATTTCGTTTTTCACTTGTTCCTTGCAGACTGCTGTAACAGGTCATCACTAACAGCTTGAATTTAGGAAAACCCTAACAATTGCTAATGCAAAGTTTATTTGCATCCTGAGTTGTCACATCTACTTGTAATGCTTAGTGAAGTCTGTTAAAAGCTTATAAATTTTAATACTTAGGAAGTTTATACAAAATGTTAACTGAGATGTTGGAGATGGTAGATTTATCTGAAATAAACTGCTCTTTGACATTTTGAAGTTAATAGCAGGGCTGAGATTTTGTAGATGTCTTTTTTGCGGGGCTGCTGAGCATCTGCATGTCCTTTTGGCTGAATTCATCTGGAGTTACTGGTGCACTTTACTTAAAATTGGTTTATCTTGCAGGATTACACAAGCAAATATGATCCTGATGTTCACTTGACCAAATGCCTAAACTTTTCTTCTGCAACTCTGCCAAATATGTTCCAGAGGAGCATAGAAAGTTACATAGATAAAAGAATGGGCACCACATATGGTCCTCCGGCAGGGAAAAAAATGACTGTCTTTATTGATGACATCAACATGCCTGTGATTAATGAATGGGGTGATCAGGTAAAAGGAAAATGTTAACATTTGGGAATTGGTGGTCTTACCATTGCTGCTGATGGAAATGCTGATCTGTGGGTTGCAAAAATAGGAAAGTTTAGGAAAAAGTTATCATAATATGGACTAGACCAAGTACGTCTACTAAAAGCAATTTCCCCAAGCCAGTTTTTGCCAAGAGTGATAAGCTGTCAGTCCCAAAAGATTAGGGTCAGCATCAAGCCACTTGGTGCAATCATTGTAGCTTTCAAGCCTTTTGTTATGGTCACATACAGAGCTTGCAGAATTTCCAAACTAGCTGTACAAAGAACCAATCTGGGAAAGGAAGCATGCAAATCCAAGAAGCAATCAGAGACTCTTTCCTTCTTCCATCTGCTCTGAACTTTAAAGTACAGTTATTACTAGGTGAAATCTAACATCACAGTTGACATCCAAAACTAGCAAGATGTCTTGAGGTATTGATAGATGAATACTTATAGACCTATACTCAGAAAATCTGACTTAAACTCAAAAAAATTACTGCTGAGTAAAAGTAATTTTCCTGCTCCCAGTATAGCTCTGTAATCTTGTTCTCTCACTGCCTCTATACAAGTGAATGTGTACTATACTTCGTGCGAAACTAACCATTCTTTGTCACTATCTAAGTGCCTGTGTCAATCTGAATATATAGTCTGGCTTCAAACTTTAAAGTGATGAATTTCCTTAGATTGATATTATGGAAATCCAGTTGAATGGCTGACCTCATGTCCACAGCTACTTAGCACATGAAGCTTACATGCAGCCAATCCACTGCATCAGAGCGCTTGGTACCATGTTGCATGGCTTTATAAATTGCTGAAGTGTCCAGCAGAATACCTGAAATTAAGAAAGATAAGAGATGTCTTTCCTTCTGTCTACTAATTTATTATACTGGAGGTTTCCTCTTTCCTTTTTTTAAGTTGAGAACCCTGAAATACTTAGGAGCTCCATTTCTTTTTTTTTTGGCAATAACTAGATCACCAATGAGATTGTAAGACAGCTAATGGAACAGAAAGGTTTCTACAATTTGGAGAAGCCAGGAGAATTCACAAATGTGGTTGACGTCCAGTTTGTAGCTGCTATGATTCACCCTGGGGGAGGTCGGAATGACATCCCACAGCGCCTGAAACGCCAGTTCACCGTCTACAACTGCACACTGCCTTCCAGTTCCTCTATTGACAAAATATTTCAAACAATAGCTGAAGGCTATTTCTGTGAACAACGAGGTTTCCCTGCAGAAATGTGTAAACTGGCTTCAGCATTAGTATCTACAACGCGAAAGGTTTGGCAGACAACAAAAGCAAAGGTAAAATTACATCTGTTGAAAAGCCTTTGAAACATCTGTACCATGACAAAGCAACAAGACCCAGGTCTTTTGTACTGTCGTGTGTGTTCATACTTCATATTGTGAAGCTGTGACCTGTATGTATAACTGCTGGCTGATGCCTCTGTTCTGAATTTGTAGCTATCAGCACGTACTTAGCTGACTAAAACCATAATCATATGCAGTGCCTTCTATGGCTAATAAAAGAATTACATTATATAAGTATAATATAGTAAGCATAGCTGATCGGAAGATGTCGAGGGCATAAAGAACCATAAATTAAAAATTAGATAGGAATCTTCTGTAAAGATGTTTGGGATTGTGAGAAACTTTAAAGATCTGAATTAAAGGAAAGAAGTCAAATTTGGCAGAGAGGGAATCAGTTCACAACAAATGAAATCTGGTATTTAGTAAATACTAAATATTTACTTCTTCCATTTCAAACAGATTGTAAAAACATTTAACTGCAATTCCTAAGCAAATGTTACTTTGAAATAGAAAATAAAATTTATGTGTGGAATGAAATTTGAAAAGCTAAGAGTAAAATTACAGCATAGAAATGTGTGCCAAATTTTATCTTTAATGAAGAAAGTGGAGGAGAGTGGTAGAAAGATAGGGATAGGCAGGGATTTGATAAATGATGTTTTCTAGTCCAAAAAAGGTTGGTCAGAATTTCCCAAACAACTCAACTGTAGACATAAACTTGGCTTACATAGAGAAATAGAGAGAGTTCTAGTGAAACTATTGACCAGTCAACTATTGACCAGTATATTCAACAGAAATGGTGCTTATTACTGCTAATTAACTGCCTATAGAGAAAATGCAGCTTTTGGTAAGTTGTTCATTTTTTCAAATCCTCTTTTCTCATTTTTCTGCTCTCTTTTCTTTGCTTTTCCTCATCTACTTTTCCTTTTCCTCATGAACTTTTCCTCACGTGTTCTTGGAAAGGACAAAAGAGAGTGACAGAAATGGCTTGGAAGAAAGGGCAGGAGCAACACCACAAGTTAAGCAATGCAGCCTTTTTACTGTGGCCTTTAATGCCATTGTTAACTAACCTGTCTTGGCTACCCTTCAGTCCATGTTCCTGGGACTTGAAAGATTCAAAGAAACTTGAGTGAAATCTATGTGAAATCGAAGAGCTCGTCATTGCTACTGTCATTTCTTCATTTTTACTGTTGTTTTTTAAATGCCAAGCATGTATTTCTGCTTTAACGCAATATTAATTTTGAAGTTTGTGAAAATTTCCATATTCATTTAATACTAGATAGAAAATATTTTTATTTAGTAGTTATTTGAATATAGCTTATGACATTATTTTGTAGATGTTACCAACTCCAGCTAAATTTCATTACATCTTTAATTTACGAGACCTCAGTCGTATTTGGCAAGGAATACTTACAGTTACTTCTGAAGTCTGCCAGAGCATCAGTGTTTTGGTAGCCTTGTTCCAGCATGAATGCAGACGTGTTATTGCAGACAGGTTCATCAGCCAAAGTGATAAAGACTGGTTTGAAGATATGATGAAAAAGGTAGGCAAATAATGTTCCAGTATTTGCCACAGAAAGAGGTCAATGAAATGTTTCATTACTAAAGCAACCCTTAATATATTGTTGTAGATCACTTCTGCAGAACATAGTCACAATCTATTTGAAGATAAATCCACAGAATTATACTTTGTGGATTTCTTGCGTGATGTCCCGGAAGCTACCGGAGATGAAGCTGATGATGCAGAGTTGAAGGCTCCTAAAATTTACGAGCCTATCCCATCTTTGGATTATTTGGCTGAAAGATTACAGATGTTCATGCGACAGTACAATGAAACCATCAGAGGATCAAAGATGGATTTAGTATTTTTCAAGGTATTAGTGCCTGTATTATGTTAATACAGAAAGTGCCGTGTCTTTTGCACTTACTGATAAATGGATCTTGTATCTTTCTATCAAATTATTTTGGAGATAGCTCAGAATGGCTAGCCCTGTATCCAATGAGCCTTACAAATAAACTCTGTAAAGCCATGCTGCTGTCTCCCGTCTGCCTTCGCTCTCACAAATTATTCCATCTCTTTGCAGTTCCCCATCTTTTCTTTCTCCTGCCTTGCATAATGCAAAGCACAAGTCATTTGTTTCTACAGTGCACATTGTGAATGTCATCTTGCATCTCTGAAAGTTACCTCCTTCTCAAAGGTCTCTTGATACGTGATGCTTTCTTCAGCTTTAAACTGGGTGGTTTCATAGATTTTTAGGGTGTTTCAGATTAATTCTTGCTCTAAGATAAATACAGCAGTGGAATAAGAAATGTCTATAGTGTACTGGTATTTTACTTCTGGCAGCCTATTTAGAGAGCCTGTAAATAGCTCAACTAAAAGGTTGGGGGAGGGTGTTAATCCACATCCTTTCTACTTTTCCTTCTGTCCCCTAAGGGACATGCCCTCAGCTCTACCAAGTACAAACACTGCCTATGACATTGCTTCGTATGAGCTTGATACAATGACATTTCTCTTGGGCTAGCCCTGCTGCCTGCTGAAGTCAAGGGGAAATCTCATGTTGATTTTGATAAGTACAGGACTGAGTCTTTGGCATAGGCTCCAGAGAAGTCGTCTAGCTGTTGAGAGGCAGTTGCTTGGTGATGCGTTTCTAGTTGAACATACATTATATTATTTTTACATCTTTTCATCCCTTTTTCTCTCAATACACAGGATGCAATCATCCATTTGATTAAAATATCACGGATTATTCGTACTCCACAAGGAAATGCATTGTTGGTGGGTGTGGGTGGATCTGGAAAACAGAGTCTGACCAGACTAGCGTCATATATTGCTGGATATGAGAGCTTTCAGATTACTTTAACAAGGTAACACAATGCAGTGTACATAGACATTTGCTCCTTAATTTGCTGTAGAAATGAACGTCTCACAATCAACTTAAAGAAATGCAAACCTGCCAAACATTTTATGCCTCGTTGTAAACTACATTTTCAATCAAAAGCATCTGTGCAAATGCACAGTCTATAGATGACAGATCCTGGGTCTTTGTTTTGCTGCCTTTATGCTATTGGCAAGAAATCTGTCTTCCCTTCAGCATTTGAGTCTGCAATGCACGCTTGTGAAATCCCACTAAAATACCATTTTGCACTAAAGATAACATGGAATAATCTGCTGGTGTATTCTGCATAGTGGACAAATGCTGATGGTCGGGGGAAATAGTAACTTTTTCTATAGATGCTTATGTACACAGACTGTATTATTACAGCTGCTGTCAATGAGTTAATAGTACGTAGTGCTGGAATTTAGTAATTTGTAGAAATTTGAAGTGACTGGGAGTGACTACTGCCTTCCATCTGTTTCTCTTTTGACGTAGGGTTAGGGGTAACTACTGCGGG
>WAAD01032501.1:93845-114375 GCA_013389945.1 Fregata magnificens | reverse complement strand
TGCAAACCTTAGTTTTGTATTCACATTTTAAAGTATGTTTATCATGTTGATTGTTGTTCCTTTCCCTCCTGTCCCAGCATTGTCTGATTAATTTGGGGGCCACATTCAACTTTCTCCAGTTTTTAAGGCATGTTCAAGCATGACCTTACCTTCACTTCAGGTTATATTTAGTTAATTATTTTCAGGTCTTATGGCTGGAAAGCTGTTTAGTAGTAAAAGTCATATTGTTTGTCACAATAGTGATCATACTCCTTCAAAACTTCATAAGTCCTGTCCTTCTCTTTTTAGTTGTGTGGTGTGGTTAAACTTGTTTTCTGCCCCAGGTGCCTCCTTGGCTGCAGGTGGGGGCCTTTGAGATCCCTCACAGGCTGTAGTCACATGATGGCTCCCAGCTTATATGAGATGGGATACAAGTGTGTGTAACAGGGAGTGTTTCCAGCTTCATCCTTCCCTCATATGTGGATGGGACAATTGATCTCTAAGCACTGGACCACATATAGGCACAGAAAGAGGTACTTGGCTGTTAGAAAAGCAAGCATTGTCTACATAGCTGTGCTTTCATTCTTCTAAGGGAAAGGTAGCTGTGCCAAAGGGAGTTGCATAGTGAGTACTGACCACAATAAGTCATAGGGTTTTATCTCCTTGTCTTTTACATTTTTTTTTCCCTTGTTGATTTGCTGTTCTTTTGGGTTTTTATAGGATGTATAGGATGGAAGCTGAGTAAGTCACTATGTACACCTATAGCACTGTGACCCCCCCCTTGTCACAACTGTTGTCTCTTAAGTGTATTTTGTCTGAATTCAATGATGTGTGCTTTTCCTAATATAAAGTCCTCCTATTGAAGTTGATGGGAAAACTGTCATGGGTTTTAATGGGAGCAGACTGAGTGCAACTTTTTTGAAGTTACTCTGTCAGAAATAGAGGTGAGCTAAAATTAGACATGCAGTAGTTTCTCTTGTGTACCATTTCCTCCTTCCTCTGCTGTCACAGGACAAGACTCTTGATAGTGAGCTTGGTACTGTAGTGCTCAGGACCTATGAGGGAAAGGAGCAGGACAAGCAAAGCAAAATGGATGTGTAAGCCAGGTCAGATCATAGTAGTGTCGGGCTGTTACGGCAAGATTGTCCGCATGGACAAATCCGCCTTTTTGGCGCTGGAAATCTTCTATCCCCGATTTGTTCCTGTTGCACCTGGCAGAGGAGATAGCATTTCACCAAGGATGCAGCCTTTGCCTCAAGGATGTGGGAGATTTGGCACGTATAGAGAAACAAGCAGTGACTTGTATGTTCCTCTAAATTATATTTTGCATTTGACAGTAACCTTTTACATAACAAGCTATACTTCTACTCTGATTTGGGGAATCTGAGTTTCCAAGGTTAGAACTGAAGTCCAACCTCAAGTTTGGAGAGATTTCATAGTCTGATTGGGGAGGCATGGGAGAGGCGGCCCAGGTAAAGCTATGGTAAAGCAGAGCTAGCTACAGGCTGTCTCTGCCTTAGTGCCTAATTAGCAGCTGGCACATCCGTAGAAATCAGGAATGAAAAAGCGGAGGGAGGGAAATGCCTTGATAATCCCTCTCTTCTGAACTTTCTGGAACCACTTGGCAAGTGTAGCATCCATAACTTAAGTACCAGCTGCCAAGTCCGGAGACTAAAGCTTCAGTGGTGCAATTTGAGTATGCGGGTAGCCTTGTTAAAGCCCATGGGTTTGTCAGAATGTCGGTTTCTGTGCTTGCTGATGGTGGTATGCTGTTTGAGGACCTTCAAGCTTCTTATCTGCAGTACAGCCACACAAGGTCATTACTTGTGATGTTATTTTTTGTAATGTGTGTATCATTTTATAAACTGAGAACTGATAAATACAAATAATGGTTTGGGGGATTTCTATGTGTACTTTCAGAGGGAACAAGGTTGAGAGACTGCAATATAAAGCGAAGAGCAAGCTAAGGAAAATGAATTTGTGTAGTCTGTAACTCATGTAATGCGAGGCATTGACCATTAAATAGGTGAACACCTAATCACTGTTGGCTTGATTGGGGTGGAAATTAAGTCACTAAGATCTACCCTGGATTGGCAGCTGAGTGAAATCTCTCATTTCTAGTATGTTCAAAGTACATATATTATTAAAATCTGTAATGAGCTCAGTCAGGCACTTTGTGCTTTTTAATTACCAGTGGGGTGACTGTCCCTTAGGCCTACTTGAGGCTCAGCCCCTTATAGCAGAACCTGCTGAGCTGTTAGCCTGTTCCTTATGTTTCTGTCATTAGCGTCATTAAGTCACCTTTTTTGTTTTCTCTGATATAAGAGGTATTTTTCATAAGGTAGAACAATAGAGAAATCATTGATCCTCTGGGTGCAGTGTGTACTGCTTGTTGGTATAGGTTAGGATTTCCATTGTTAATACACAGAATTCTGTGTGGACTTCTGCTGAGAAGTGCTTTCAGAAGGCATCATTCCTGCTGTTGTAGTTCCATCTCTGCCTATGAAAGCATGGTGCAACCCACTGGTGAGAGAATTAAACTGTGTGATTTCACTTTTGCCATAAGGTTCCAGCCCTCTGTTTAAGAGGATAGTAAAACCTTTGTACAAGTAGTTGTAAAGATGGTAGACTCNAGTAAAGGAGGGCTTTTTCTATTATCATTCACATTATTTTGTGGTGGGGTTGGTTTTGTTTGTATTTTGTTTTTTATTCTCTCCTAAACACCAGCAGTTAGTCAGGGCTGAAGAAAGTGTTCGAATGCTGAGAGGTAGTATAGACATCTAAGAGAAAAGTGGATTCTTTATCTGATCAGTCATTGTTACATGTTTCATATTCTACTTTCAGATTCTGGGTTGGAAAGAATTATTTTTTTTGAATGCCAGATTGGTAAGGTTTACTATATTTCTCAGCAGTGGAGGTTGTCGTTTTGTGATGGAATCATCTGCGTGTAGTGCCCAGTTTTCTGCCAGTACAGCGTCCCTGGGTACAGCTCATGCTGCAGGGTCTCCTGCAGTGTACAATTTAATCTCTTGCTTTCATTTCACTGAAGTATATGGGTTTCAGCAGGGGTAGCTTAGTTAGTGCCTGCATTATTCTAGAGATCTGCTTAAGTGATCTAATGGCTCCTTCTGGCAAAATCTGTGAAATTATAATACCAGAAGTAGAGAGAAGAGGGGAATCAAAGGTGGGTGGTAATGCAGGATTCATATAAAGAGGAAGCTGTATGTATTCTGACTTTTCAGAGCAGAAGCTGTAACAGCCCTGAAATGGAAGTAAGTTTAAAAAAACCGAGCAAAATGAAAACATTGTGAGAGGGTCAGTGTTCTGACTGGATGTTGTTCTCTAGCTGCTCTTCTCTGCTAAATGGTAGGTGAGTATTAATTTTTCTCAGAAATTTCAGTGTTGTACTTGCTCTTGTCAGGACACCACCTCAGAATCCTACAAGAAATTCTCCTTTCCACTAGCATATTGGCAACCTAAATAGGTAATAGAATTTGTCTTGATTGTATGATAAAAGAGGATAATCTGTGTTTATCAGGAAGAAACTAGGTCTAGAGGATTTACGGTGACTTCCCTCGAAGTCTTTAGAAAACTTTAAAATGTGAAGACACGTCTGCTGAAGCCTTCATTTGCAAGACCCCAGGTTACTTCTCTTTAGTAGCCGTCAGTGCCTTCTCGTGAGACTGTCTGATATACTCAGTCTGCAGTCAAATGGCCTTCTTGCTTTTCTACTTACTTACTTTCACACAACCCTCTTCTTTCCTAACCTTCCTGCAGACCTAGCATTTGTACCGCGGCTAATTCAAGAGGTTAGCTGGTGATACTTATTTGCAGATGCATTAATCTCATTGGAGACTCAGAATCATTTGATTGTCTTTTCTCAAACAACTCAGTGCCTCTAATAGCCTAACCAGAGCTGAGCACACTGCTGCAGATGAGCCTGCTGTATTTATCTGGTGTTGGAATAATTTCCTCTAACTTCATACTTCTATTTATGTATTCTCAAGCTTGGTTTGTAGGATCTCATTTCTCCTCTTAAGCANCCTGTGCCCAGAAAAAAAAAAAAATGTTTCAAAGATTATGCCCAAAGCTACTTCAAAAAAAAAAAAAGTTTGCTGATTCAGATATTCAGAAAATGCCAAAGGAAGGCCAGCATTAGTTTCCTGTTCTCAGATTTTCATGAGCTCTTATCTTGCTGCTTGTCTGCATGTCTCTGCTGGGATAGGCATAGCTGTGTCACTTGAAGTCAAGGCCTGCCTGGATGCAAGTGATTCTGAAAATTGACCAGAGTACCATGTCACAGTGCATGCCCCATCCTGCACAGGTCTCTAGTCATATTCTTCTTGTGTAAATTGATATCCTAACTCTCAATACGGTTCATTTGATATGTAAAATTTCTGTGTCCATTCAAGCACTAATCCAGCCAATTGTTTGAGCACAAAAGACCTAATTGTTTGCTTTAGCTTCTGTGCTGTTTTACTAAGACAATGCCTGTGTAACTTACACTTGCATGATCTTTCCTTATTGCTAAAATTTCTCTTGAACTTTCACTAGACATCTACTTAAAGAACCCTCCCTGTACCATTTGGTTGTAGAATGAGCTACAAAGTAAAGAAGATTTTAAAAGGATTCAATTAGATATAGTGTTGCTTGCTTGCTTCTTAGCTGGTTTGCTGGACTTTGTGGTTTGTAAGAGCTATTGTGGGGGAGTTTTGAATTGCTTTCGCATCTCTTTTAATTTCTTATTTGCATTCACAACAGGCTGCCTGTTTTAGTAGTCTTCTATATTTCTCCCTAGTGGACTATGTTTCCTGTTTTCTTTGTGAACAGCACCATATGTAATTGTTTTACCATTCTTGCTTTCTTCCTGAATGATTTGGGAACTATTTTGGAGCTTTTATCCAGATATACATCTGGACATCTGAGTGTGTCAGCTCTCCATGTTCCCAAGTTAGTCCTGAACAAGACTGGTTTGAAATCCATGTATATGCTTTCATATATTCCTATTTCCCTTGCCCACATTTCTGTTGCATTTCTTTGTGAAGTCTTGACAGCACTATTGCAGTGTGCCTTTACTGACTCCATGGCAACTTGGAAGATACAGGTGTCTGAGGGAAGTAGCTTGATGCTGTCACTTCAGATGTTCTTAAACTGGCAGTCCTGATTACTGATGAAGACCACATCTAGGTATGTGGTCTTTGTGGGTTTTGTTCAGGTTATTGGGGTTTTTTGTTGTGTGTTTTTTCCCCAAATGCTGCATCCAACATAATGTTTAATAAAGTAAATCACTCACTGAATAAATTTGTAACTTCTGTCCTCAGGGCCCTAAATGCCGGAGGTGCTTCCTGCTTCATATTCACAGGGCTGAAGTTGCACATAATTAAAATCCTGTCATTTCAGCATGAATTATTTTATTGAGTCATATTTTATTCACATGCCTTTTCTCATTCAAGGTTCTCTGGTATGCATCAAACACTTGCATGTTAGTCCTACGGTCTGCTGTAGCAGCTTAACTTAGATTAATTTCTGATGCTCCTTAGTCTGTGAAACAGCTCTGGTTTTGAGTTTTAGCTTCTGTGTTTTCCACACTTTCTCCTCTTCTGTTTTGTGTTTGGGTTTTTTTTGTTTGTTCCTCCCCCCCCCCCACCCCCCCCAAGAAATTGTCCAGAAAGATTTTATTTTCAGTGGGTATTTGAATGTCTGGCCCTAAATGCAGATCAAAGATCCTAAATAGGAAACGCTGTATGTGTTCAGGTGATTTAAATGTAGCATGGTTATTATCACTTGTTTGAATAGCTTTTTATAACTTCCATCCCATTATTCTCAATGCCTTATTCCATCCTAGTATTCTTAATGTGGATTTCCACCAACGCAGATGAGAGCAACACCAAGTAAATGTGGAAGAAAAGTCACTTTGTGAATACAGGAGTATTGTCCCTGGGAAGAGAGTACTGAGGAGAGAGATGGATTTGTAATTCTTTCCATTTTGTTTTGTCTTCCCAGGCAAGAGTAGACTGTGCTGCATGGAATTTCTTCAGACAGTGTGCAAGCTACTGCATGATTAATGTTATACCGGGATGGGTGTGCCAAAATTCTTAAACCACGCACTGTAGAGCTGTGTGCTGGCATCCTTAGGCAGCTTTTTAAATAAAAGGTACCAAAGGAAGTCCCCATGTGGCATAAGGCGTAAACACTTCGGAGGGGTCAGAAGGCATGTGTAAATATACGACATGCTGGCAAAATAATCCTGGTGTTTAAAGTATTGTTTCCATTTTGCTCACCTTCCTCATGCTTAGTTCTCAGTTGTAATGAAATTCCTAAAGAACAACTGTCCTTTATGCTTGCTGCATTGCTTCATATTTTCCCGGGTATATAGCTCACATCCAGTGGTTTAACAGTGCATATCATGCATTAACCCCTCAGTGTATTTGTAATGAGGATAAGGTACAGAAACCTAAAAAAGTGGTGTATATATACAGAAATGTTAATGTATGTGTGCCCTGTAAGCCAACCATTGTAACTGGTCTTTCTAAATCACTGAGAAATTAAAAAACTGTTTTGCATGCAGCTTTCAGCATTTTATTTAATATGTTCATTTAGAGGTGGAAATGGGGGGTGGGTGGAGGAGGTCTTAAATATCCAGGTTCACTTGCTGAGCCCAGGAGAGAACGCAGTTCTCCAGTCTCAGCCTAGTGCAGTTTCTGTCAGGTCACAGTCCACTTCCAGTATTTGTGCTTCATTAGCATGTTCTTTTAAAGCATTTTGCTTGTTTGAGGCCTGATGGCTCTATTTTTCCAAAGGCCTGAGTACCTAGGGTTTTTCAATGACTCAGTGAATGGTATTAGGCAGTTGCATTGCTGAAGTCAGCTCACATAAGACATGACTGAAAACCTATTCAGTCTTTTAAATGACTCCCTTTGATTTCAGTGTGCTTCAGAATAGGCTGCGATTCACTGAGGAGCCTGGGCACTCAACAATATAAGGTGCTGCTGAGTGTACTAGCCCCAGTCCTACCAAATATTCTGTAGTACCATGGATTGCATAGTTTTACTCTTGCTTTTTAAGTTTTGTGGATTTCTAGGAATTTTTGTTTGTTGGCCGTTTGGGATTTTTTGTTTTGTGTTTGGTTTTTTGTTTGGTTGGGGTTTTCTCCCCAGAATTATGACTACAGTGCCTGTCACACTGCAGATTTTATAATTCCAGTTTTAGATTCTTTTTATAAATCTGAGCCTCAGTTTCCCAGTTTGGTAAGTTTTCTTAAGAACTACTCAGAACATGTTCTTGAGTATTACTGTGTGTGTTGCTTTGTCACAGAGCAGGAGCAATGACTTCCCTCTCTTCCCTGAATGCAGTCCAAAGTCCAGCTTTGCATAAAACCAGACCTGTTTTACCCTAGCATGCTCTTAGAGCAGTAAAATAGCCTCTATGCTGTTATGTGGGGGACAGCCTGGCTGCCCAGAGCAGCTGTATGCTGGCTTCCTCAGAGCAGCAGAGCTCTCTGAGCCAGCCCTCTCCATGAATCAAATTGCCCGGTGTTTGTGCTTCAGATACTTCCCTGACCTATATACCAGACTAAAGCTTCCTGTTCTAATATTGATTTAAGACTTAAGTATCAGTGGCTTATTTTTCTACATTATAATTCTCTTTCCTATTTAACAGTCCTCTGGGATATGCAGGGGGCCAAAGTCAGACCTTCCTGGCAGTCAAGATGGCGGGGGGGGGGAGGCATGTGCAGGACACTGATGAAAAGAGGCAGAGCTTGAATTACAGTGCAACACATAGAGTATTTTGGTTCAGCAATCAAATTGTGTACTGTACTACTTGCCAAAATAGAAGAAACACAGCTCTCATTCTCTTGCAAGCTCTCTCCTTATTTGTTAGCTTACCTTAAAGCTTAATCTTATTTATAAGCTCTGACCCAGACTTCTCATTAACTGTTCCCAAAACACTAGAAAAGGAAAGTAGAAGGTACTTCCTCCTTCATGTAGCGCTCTGGTTAACAGCTGTGCCTCTTAGACAAAAGAGAAAATAGCCAGTAGTGATTTAAAAACTCACCATGCTCACTCTCATGAGTGAGGAGTACTGCTGCAGCATGTGCTACTTCTCCCCAGGATCCTCATGTGGCAGCAGTCAGCACAATGCTCTGAAGTGCTCCACGCTGCAAACAATTTAATTATGGGCAAAGAAAGGTTTACTTCTCTCCTTTCCCCGCCTTGGCTACCTATTCCCTCTGTTACTTCTTGGCTGTTTTTAATTTAAAAAAAACTGTCCCAGACTGGGCTCCCAAAGGAGTAGAGACTGCTTAGAAGTCATTGGGTTCTTTGCTCAGGTATCAGCCTGGTCCAGCAGTCACGAGCTTTGTGGAAGTGTGAGAAATCATTTATATTTCATCTCTCCATATGATCAGCCCTGCAATACTGGGTTGCAGGATTGTGCCTTCTTTCAGCAGCAGTTATCCCTTGTGCAGCTGAACCAGTGCTTGAGCAGCCCACTGTCCCCAAATGAATCTTGTTACGTCAGACCATCATCTGCCTAGCTCTTGGTGTTCTGTTATAATGTACTAATCTTCCCCCTTAGGTTTTTGCCGTTATTGTTCTGATACAATATTGCTGATCACAAGCAGTCAAAAATGACGGTAGTGGCTTAATATTTGTAAAACAAGCTAAACTCTGAGATCTGACTGCTTTTGCTTTGTTTTATTCTGGCTTTCTGAGCCTGTATGCTCATTAAAGGCATCTTTTTTTTGAAACTTTTCTCTGTGATGTTGAAGGCTAGGAGTGTGTATCTTCCAATGCCACTGAGACTGTCTCCAATTCACATGCTTGTAGGAAATGGGGATTTAGGATCCATGTGAGGCATGGTAACAATCACAGGAGCTGATAACAGTGCTTACTCATGTTTGCAGGTGGAGATGGTACACAAGCATGAGCTAGTTGACCAGCCCTGCCTGTGAAAACAAAAAAAGAGGTCTTAGATCTTTGCATCTGTGTGTTGGCACTTGAGATTCTCTTTTCCTTTTCATAAGTGGCATATACCTTACTTTAAGGACGGGGTGGCATTCTTGTCCAAACTGTACTTTGTAAGTCAAAGCTATCTAAATGCAATTCTACTAGCTGCTGTCTCCTGAAGCTTAAACTTTTCCACCTTTTCTGGTTAAGGGAGATTTTAAAGTACTATAAGGAGTTTGCCCTGTGTGCTTTCTTCAGTCCTGTTTAGGAAGGGAAAGCATTTCTAATCCTCCCAACCCAGGAGGATTTGAATGCACTGGGAACACTGACAGTCTCTCAGTATTCCCCTTCAATATATAGACATTTTAATATATATATATATATATATATATATAAAAAACTATTAACAGAGCTCCCCACTACTTACTAAAACTACATCTTCCATAAGACTAGAATTCATAATAGTTCCTTGGGTATAAGCAAGATCAGCACCCGACCGTTACTTTTTCTGGTAAGAAGCTCAAAGTGCAGGAGGATGTTCTTGTGTGGCGAACTGTTCCTCAGAATCTTTGATGTATGTGTAGCTGAAAAAAAGGATGCCTTTGTATTTAAATTACCCAGTTTGTATTCCCCTATCTAGAATATTACAGCCAATTTTTGTAATCATTAGAGAATTTACATCTCACTAGACAAAGTAGGCTACGCAATGAAACTGGATCATGTTTTCCAATGAACAGAAAATCCTCTTGACCAGTTTAGTTCCTGCCCCAGGATAGAACCTGTATGGTTCATCTCTACTTATGTGTATGTATACACTTACATACATCTGTGGAAGGTTGGAGGAATTAACAAGGATTCTGAAGTAATGTAGGGAATTTTTAAGAATAAATTCCTAACCCTCAGCCTGCTTGTTACCTGGAATTTGTTACTGCTTCTAGAGATTTGACTGAAAGAGGCAGGCCCCAAACTGAAAAATGGTTTATTTGGGATAGCCTAAGGTAACTGGGATAAAATTGTTAAGAATGTTATTATTGGTTAACATGACTGTTAGGAGATCTGGAAGGGGGTTATCTTGATGACCCTAATGCTATGCTGCTGGCTGCCTGAGTAAGTAAACATCTCTATGTGGAGGTCCGTGTGTCACTGTTTTAGTTACAATTGAACTTCCAGTTGGTAAATGTTTGGTGTCTCTCTTCAAAAGCCATCTTACTCACCTTTACTCCTTTAAAAAAAACCAAAAAACCTCCTTTTTCTACAAGACAGCCTGTGCTGGTTTTGGCTGGGATAGAGTTCATTTTCTTCATAGTAGCTAGTATGGGGCTGTGTTTTGGATTTGTGCTAAAAACAGTGTTGATAATGTGAAGATGTTTTAGTTGTTGCTAGGTAGTGCTTACACTAGTCAAGGACTTTTTCAGCTTCCCATGCTCTGCCAGGTGCACAAGAAGCTGGGAGGGGACACAGCCAGGACAGCTGACCCCAACTGACCAAAGGGGTATTCCATACCATATGGCATCATGCTCAGCATATAAAGCCAGGGGAAGAAGAAGCAGGAGGGGGATGTTTGGAGTTATGGTGTTTGTCTTTCCAAGTAGCTGTTACGTGTGATGGAGCCCTGCTTTTCTGGAGATGGCTGAACACCTGCCGGCCGATGGGAAGTAGTGCATGAATTCCTTGTTTTGCTTTGCTTGCATGCGTGCAGCTTTTGCTTTACCTACCAAACTGTCTTTATCTCAGCCCATGAGTTTTCTCACTTTTACCCTTCCGATTCTCTCCCCCATCCCACCGGGGGGGAGTGAGCGAGCGGCTGTGTGGTGCTTAGTTGCCGGCTGGGGTTAAACCACGACACAGCCACAGTTTTTTCTGGACACTAATTTTAGCATTATCCATCTAAGATGCTTATGGGAAGGGTATTGCAGAGAAACAGTGGATAGAAGTGTTGGTTTGAAGCTATCAGTCAGTTGCAGTCCTAGGTTTTGAGATGCAAAGTTTCAAGCTATGCCAGAGCCAGACTCTCTCCTGAACTCTACCAGCCAGGCCCCCAGCTTGCCTAGTTTCTAATAGAGGGGATGGGAACAGACATGGTGGATCTCTCCTCCCTGGCGTGATTGTATCTCACATGGTGAGGCAGCAGAGGCAAGGAATGGAGCAACAATGTTTCAGACAAACTGGCTTGGGTTAGGGAACCTTTCCTGGAAAAATAAATGAGGCACAGGATGTAATGAGCATAGCTCACTGAAACGGAAACTGCTTCAAAATGCTGCAAGGGACAGTGCAGCACCAGTTGAGGCAGACATTTTTGCATGATTCTCCCAAATGACTCCCTGTAATTAGTCTGCATTGGCTCAGGCTGAAGAAGAAAGAGCATCTTGGAAGACAGTTTTGGAAAGTTTTTATTGTTTCTGTATGGAAAGCATGTGTTTTTCCTTAGCATCACATTTACATTCTGTGAGTCTGCATGCACTAACTTGAATTGACTGTTTATGAAGAATATTAAATGCTCCCTGGTGGTAGCATTTATCCGCTCCCTGTTTTCCTCCAGGGAAATGAATTGCCTTTCTAGTAAACGTTGTTCCTGGGGATGGAAATATCAGGGAAAAGGAGTTTGTGGGTGGGCTCTTTGATATTCCCTGAATCTGCAAAATACCTTTGTGCCACGTGTCTAAAACATTCTACTTGCGTTCTTGCTCAGAAGGGAAAAGGGAAGCTTTACTGATGGACAAGGAAGAGCTCTCACAAGGGTGAAGAAAGTATCACAATGTAAAATACCTCTAAAATTACAAGACCTGGCAGTGAGACACTGAGGTATTTGCCCTTTGTAATGTCATGATTAATTGCACGGGATTATGATGTAAAGCTGAAGTCTATCCTTCTGCCAAGGTTTTTGCCTAAACTAATGCTTTTGATGTTCCCAGTACAAACTATTGCTATGAATGCTGTACAAACAGTCACCCATCACTTAAATGCCTGAGGAGCACAATTGTCTCTAGTTATAGATGTGAACAGTGATGCTAACAGTATGAACTGTCCAACGCGAAGTCGTTTTGTTCATTTGCTTGCTTACTTGCATTACAAGCTCAGTGAAGTTAACTTCCTTAATAAAACAGTTCTTTGAATCAGGCAGAAGGCACCAATACTGTCTTTGACTTGAAATTTCAAAAATATTGAACTTTGGATGAATGGATGTGCACATGACACTTTTTGTTATTTTGCATTAAAATTCAGGTGGTTTTAATTTAGATTAAAATAATCTTTGCTGTACCTTAGAGATAACTTTGGCCTTGTATATTTATGGAATTAGCCTGTAGTTAATTCATGCTGATGCTAGGAAAAAGTATGCAAGCACTGAAGTAGTTTAACCAAAAACAGGTAACATAGTTTGCTGTTTTGATAACCACCATCTTTTTCCATCACAGTGAAGAATTGTCTTATGAACCTCTGATGTTTGATGATCACAATGTCAAAAGCCTTGTGGGGTAGGTAAAGCAGATGACTTTTAACTTTTTTTTGTAGTATTTTCTCACTTATCAGCATACACTTATATAGAGGAAAAATGTAACTCAGATAATATTTTAAAGTTTAACTCTTTGTATGCACATCTCTGCCAATCAGTATGTGACAATTAAGAACCTGGTTTATGGTTAAAGGAAGGTAAGTTGTTTCATTGTTTCCTTCCCACACCAGCCACTTTGAAGTCCCTTATATTGCTTCCATTACGCAAAGTTGTAGATACCCAGAAAACAGAAACACTGTAATCTGCTTTATCAAGTGACCTGTCACAGATGACAGATAATTGTTAGTGATCTTGTTACCATGAACAAACGGTTTTGTACATGGACAATGTTGATAATGTATTTATAGAAAACGTATTTAATTCAGAGAGAATTCATGAGCAAAAAAAAAAACCCCAAACCATCTTCTCCACGATTTTTTTTGTTTTGCTCCAAGTGACTTGTCATAGCTGTAGACATTTACAAAACTGTTTAAAATGGCTACAAACTAATACTTCTTTTCTTACAAAATTTGATAAGGATAATCTTACTTTGATCTTGGAAATTTTTGTAATCACTAAAGTTGATAGGAACTGTTTTACCCTTCTGTGTGAATAATATTAGAAAAAATTTCATAAAGCAATGCAACTGTTTAGAAAAAGAAATGCTGTGTAATCGTAGAAATTGTGGGCAAAATTTAAGTTGGCAGACAGCTCTCAATGCGGGTTGAAATGTGGCAAGGTCACTATGTCCTTTCTGCCTATTATTTGCTGAAAGAATAATTCCTGGAATCCTTGATTATGGTCAGAAACATGAACTTCTTATCTGAAAGCCAGCATGTGTCAGTGTAATGCCTTTAACGTTATGTTTTGTGATTAGATCTTGATGAAAAGTGAGAAAGATGAGTCTTTAGGTATTAATAAAAAGGCTTCATGCACTTTCTTTTCCCTGATACTTGGTCAAATACATTTCAAAATGTCTCTAAAACTCTTATTCCCTTGTAATAATGTATTCTAAATAAATTTTAAAAGCTCAAACACTAGGGAGGAGGGTAGGCTTGAACGATGGCCAAGTGTTTTTCCCTTTCTCTGGGTTTATGTGGAAGAAGTATATCTATTGCTCTGAATCCATATACCATATAAATGTTTTTCTAGGAATCCTGCTCAGAATTGCATGTTACACACCAATCCTGCCATATTCACAAAACCTCACAAGCATGGGAGATAAAATGTACTTCCACCACTCTCTGAATGTTAGCAAGGATTATGGTGGACTAGTACGTTTCCATCACAAGCCAGGGAGCAGTTGTAGAGGCAGGCTCTGAGAGGAGGCTCAATGTGTTGCCAGCAAGTTTGGAGCACATGGTGCCTCTTTAAAATCCCTTCTCAGAGAAGAATGATACTTAAAATAGAATCCTTTTCTGTAATGCCATATGTAAGCTATTATCAATCAAAACTTTTCCAAACTCATTGTTCAGCATTCTATAAAGGGAACCTTCTCAAGCAGCAGGGAGCCCCCACCTCATGAAATGCAGAGGAAATGTGCTCAAAACAAGGAAGGAGTCCTCCATTTTAAAACCCAGAGAGGGGTTTAGAGGTACAAGCACATAAGTTTCTTATGATTGTGTTTATGTATTTTATATCTCTATCAATGTGCCTCTTTAAAAACATAAAAACATGCGATGTTATTCTGAAGAAGAGGATTGCCTTGTTCTGGGTTTTTTTTTTTTTGCTTTGTTTTTTGTAAGAAGCTAGACAGTGGCTTATTATTGAAGGCATAGTTAACCGAGTAACTTCATAACATCAAAATTTTCCTGTTTCTTTAAGCGCAAAGCAAGCTCTTCCTTTGCCTGTTCAGTCTGAAAGCATACAGTTTATGAAGCTCTGATTCCCTTGTCTTACACTGCTTGTCTGCATAGTGTCAGCAGCACAGAGAAGCTAGGCTGTCTGTTGGCAGTACCTCGTGGCCACCACTGTGCAGAGTCTGAAGAGCAGTTCTGCCTTAGCAAGCAGTTCTGGGCACGGGGCAGAGCTGGTACAAAGTAAGCCTTTTGAAGTGACCAGGAGCAGTCTGTTTGGCAAGACCATTTCCTGAAAGGATGCTCTGCTCACATCTTCAAGGTTTCTAGGACTCTGCGTAAATACTAGGATTTGGATGTATATTGCGTTTAATTTCATGGATGAATGACATTTTTTTGCTAGGGACACTAGGACTTTTAGGAACCTTCTCTCAACAGTGGGGGTTGCCTGGCATGTATGTATTCTTCAGTATGACCTCTGTCCATGTTACATACTGTGAAAATCAATAAAGAACAACAGAGAGCGTTTCTTTGCACCAAATAGTATGTGCTCAGACCCTCAGACTCTCCAGGGCTGGACCACGCTGGAAAATACACTGTGGCTGTCTGCCACCTTCTTGGGACAGGAATATGATTAAATACTCAGTTCAGCTTTTAGCTGTGAGACCTCAAATTGGACCTTACACAGTACTTGGTCACTGAATGAAGCTGATAGTTGCTTAGCAAATTTTTCAGGTGTGCTCAAACAGGGTAGGTACCTAAAATCAATTTTTTTTTTACCTACCTTTAAGTACCAAACCTGGCTAGGTGCTCTTGGAAATCTCATTAGATATCTAAACAGCTTTGTATGTCCAAGCCCCTGATCTTTGGATAAAGGCAGTAGGGACTTGTGCTTCTGTATTCAAGGATCCTGGGCTTGGTCTTGAAATGATGTCACCTGGGGCTTCATTGTGTAGCTCCTGTGAAGTGGCTGATGGCTTGAGACTTTTTTTTTTGGTAAAAAGTTGATATATTGAGAATTGATATGCCAGTTTTCAGCACTTTGATATTGTGTTTGGTTGGTACACTGAGTAAAGGTGTTAGTTTCATTAGTTCAGTTTCGTAAATACTGCATTAGCTCTAAAATGCCTTGTGTAACTCTTCAGGATATATTTTCTATAACTGCTCAGGAAGCAGTGCCTTTGAGACTGGTCTGACTTATGAAGTGATGTATGCATATCAACTAGCTTAATTCTTTCAGTTCTTGATAGATGGTGACTGAGGTTAGTTATACGTGCCTAATGATCATCCAGGAAATATGCCTAATCCAAGAAGAGGGAGAGAGAGGTGTGAGAGGCTCTGTCTGAAATAGCATACTAAAAAGCTAAAAAGAATTCTGCCATACTTCCAATGCAATGTCCTGTAACGCACTAAAAACTGAATCCACTGCAGCTGGGAACAGCATTTCAAAAATAAAATTCTGAGGTTTTCAGGCTGACATCAATGATTGGTTGATTTGATCATGACTGCATAATAGTGAACTGAGAACTGAACAAAGCCCCATACTCTGTGCACAGAATTTGATCAGCTGCAAATGAAAAAGTAAATTCACTGTTGTAAGGAATCATGCTTTAAAGCTACCATTCCACCCCTTAAATGAATAACATTTCATTACTTTTGGAAACGGTAAATAACCAAAATAACAAATTTGGTCAGTGGAGAGAGTCCACTTCCAGAAAGCTAAAATGGGAAAATAATTTGAATCAAGGAAGTTCTTTAATATGTTATTTCGGACAGCAGCCCAGTTAAAAAAAATGTTGCATTTTTCCACAGAGCCGAATCCCTGTGAAGAAAGAAGAGCAGTGACAGCTTGGGAGTACCTGTTTTTTCTCAAAAACTGCTAGTCTTTTGAAAACTCTGGGGCATGCTTTATTTTATTGCAGATTTCATTGAGTCCCTGGAGGATTTCACTAAATTAGTAATCCTCCCTGTAGGGAATTTTTCCTTTCTGATCTCTGTTATAAGCAGTTAAACAAAACAGGGATTAGTAATGGGAGCTCAAGGTAGAGCACATTATGGAGGTGGGCTAGAAAGGGGAAAGTACAGGTGTTCTGGATATAGTTCTGACCATCCTGTTTGTAGTGTCTGTACTCTAAACATCGGTGCATGTTAGCCAGGCTGGCTGTCATGGTTGTGGCAGCTGCAGGAAGCCTGGCTGGCTCCAGTCATGCTGTAGAGCACTGGACAGTGCTGTGTGGGCATATCCCAGTGTCGGTGCTGAAACTTTGTGCAAGGAGCAGCTGTGGCACAACCTGTGCTAAGTGATTTGGCAAATGCACTCCCAGAACTAATTATCTTGGTCCCAGAGACATTCAGGACACTGGGGGGATAGCTTAGAATATTGAGCTGGAGCTGGAAGTTGCCATCTGAATAACCACATGTAGTCCCTGGCACTGCCTAAGGCTACATCTCCTAACCTTATAGGACTCTCTTATTAAACTAGTTGTGGTTTTTTTCAGTAATACTAACAGGAGATTGTTCCAGATCTTTAGCAGGTGCATAACTTGAGTGTAAACGTTGCTTGGCTGATACTTCCCTCGCATCACCTTCTTTGTGCTGCTTGCTGCACCTTAACAATAGTACAAGAGTGAGTCTGTCTTCTTGAGATATATTTGTGCACCTTCATTGAAGCACAGATGTTTGGGGCTCATGGTGTGAATAGGTTGGCTATAATTAGGACACTTCTTTGATGTGCACCAAAGAGTAGTTCAAAAAATCAAGCTCCTGTTTCTCTTTTTTTTTGTCTTCCAATCCTGTCCTCTTGGAGTTGCCAGACAAAAGTATGTACTTAGCTGAATCTCCATAGACTGCACACAACATAAAAATAGACAAAGGTGGGTAGTTATAGTAGTAGAAGCCCTAGATTCAGACTACCTAGCCAGTTTCAGGCAAAGCCAATATCCTCACTTTGGAATGTCAACATGGGTCACACACACACACACAGAGCAAAATTTTCTATACTGGACAAAATTGTAATTTTGTCTATGGGCTATATATCTCTCTGGAAGCTTTTTGAATGCTTATCATTAGTCTGTATATTTTGGAGCCCAGAAATACACTTTTAAAAGCAGGAAATAACTTGCTGCTCGAGTTGGGGTTTTTTTTGACTGAAGCCTGTATTTTGCTGCAATACTCTCTATACCAGGCATAGCTGATAACGGTGATCAGTTCTTGCCATTTCAGTCTCAGTACCTTTTTTAATTTCTCAGCCAACGCACTTGGGATTCCTACCAAACCTGCAATTACAGGGAAGAGGGGTGAACAGAATAAGAAGTATTTCTATAGAGGTGCTGGATTTTATCAGAAGTCCTACAAAGATAAAATGGTTATAGATGATTTTTGGTTGTGTTTATCAATGTTCACTAACATGCAAACGCTTTGGTTGTTTAGTTCATTGAGCATCGCTAGGTTTATGGTTGACTCATCCCTGTATTCAGTCACATGGCCACATGCCCAAAACTTTGTTGTTTTGCAGAATGAATGGTTTGACAGTACTGCTCCAACATTGTATGGGGTTGTCTGCCCACATGTGCCTACATGTACAAAGCCAGCTGTTTGCAAACGTCTTTGTGTCACATTGACGTGCCACTTCCAGTCATGGCCACTTCTCTCTCCAGATGGATTGTAGCTCTTCCCAGTGGTGATCTCAACTGGTATTTATGTGGAAGAATAATTAAAAGTGTTTGACGGGGCTTTGGCTGTTTTTAGTACAGCGAGCAATTTGTCCTACTTGAAGAAATTCCACTTTTTTTTTTTTATTTTAACTCCTCCTCTCAAGACTGTTTCCAGGCAATTTGCACCTTTTTCTACTCCTGCTTATATCTGCAGAAATCACAAGTAGCACCATGGGAAGCAATGAAGTCATACGAGAATAAGCTAGGAACAATGAGAATAAGGTCTGTACTGTGATGTGTCGTCTTCTTGCCAAAGCAACCTGTATGGGTATTGATTTCTCCCTGTGCCTTTCACTCTGATCCTGTGAAGTGCTTTTGCTGCACTGGTAGTAAGTAAAATTCTTTGAATGTGAATTTAGCTTGCGCAAGGCTCCTGCATATCAGAAATATAAACTAAACCAGTGTGTGCCTAGTCCATCACAAATGCGAAGTAAAATGGCTTAGGTTAATCCACCTTGAAGGCACTTGAGCAGAAGGTGATAGTACCCAATTTATGGGCTGTAATTCTTTTACCATCATGGAAGCATACTTTTAGTTTGCCAAAAACCTTAAATACTTCAGTCTTCAAAATATAAACCATGGAAATGACATGGCTTGAGCTACGTAGCTGATGGTTGCTGTTTGTTATTGATCAGGTTTTTTAATATGCAGAACAATGAGGAAGACATTAACTCAGGTCATGTATCCTTGCTCACCTGTGCAGGTTCAACCTTCTTTATTGCTTTTGATTTTGCTCTTTTTTTTTTTTTTTTTCTTTCAGGCATTCTTTTTCCCAGCAGTATTTCGGCAAACTGCGCAGATAGATTTAGATCTCTGCTAAGTCCAAAGCTGGATGTACATTCACACTCACTGTGGCATTCAATTTATAGTAAAATATGGCCATTAATGAGAAGAGAGAGCAGACAAAACAAAAAGGATACCTTCTCTCTTCCAATCCCTTGATAAAAGCATGAAGGCAGTACAACCCATCAGTCATGGTTGTCCTGGGACTTTATAGCCAGGTCTCCAGGCTGTAATTGCTGAAGATTTTGTGGCAGGAAGTTACAGCTATTTTTGCTCACATAATCCTCAAGCCAGTCAGGATTTTTAACTACCTTTCTCTCATCCCTTCTTCTTCCATTGTAAATTAGAGCAGGTCTGAGGCTGTCTGGAAGGTACGTTTGCTGCCCACCTCTGGGCTGCATGTCTGGCTATGGTTGACTGGAACGTTTCTCCTCTGGACTTGATGGGAAATGCTTTGAGGTGAAGAGAGTAGGCTGTGTAAATCCAGATCTTAAAATATGTTGATAACTTTTGACTAAATGGAAACTGTACAGAGATCACCTAACTCTCCTGACAAGAGATGTCACCAGCGAGGGGTCAGCTTATGGTCCCTGTTGATGTGAAAGTTAGAAATAACAATATAACTTGTAGCCTGCCAAATTAAAATTTTCCTTCTAAGTGTACACATTTTTCTGTGTTTCAGAGGGGGCTGTTACTGGCTTTTTATATGCACTGAATATTTAGAGCAATTTTTCTGCTCATTAAAAAAAAAAAAAAGGGGGGGCTGACGGCAATAGCCAAGAAGTGCATAATGCAGACTGCTTGTCCAAACACATTCCTCCTAACTTATACCATGTCCTTGTAGTCCCTTCCTAGAGCTTGTATGAACGGATAAAGCAGGTTAGAGGTCACCGGCACCCTAAGCTTTTTCCAAAAGAACTTAAACTGCAATTCTACCACCAGGACTATTCGTTGGAGTTGGCCATAGTGAGAGTGTGAATGCAGATCCAGCTTTGGACATTTTCTCACTCCTTAGAGGAGATCTAAAGTAAGAGTGAGAGATTCTTAACTTCAAAGCAAAACAGACGAAAAGGACTGCCTTGGGTAAGTCTAAATAATACCTGCTCTGAAGTGATTGATTTGGGATTGCTAGTAAGGCTAATTCTTGTGATTAAAATCAACATCTGAGAAGAGGAGTCCTGTCCAGTGTGTGAGAGAGAATAAGCCCTTAGCTCAGGCTCGAGTCAGAATTTTGGTCGTGAGCAGACAAGATCTGTGCTGGGATGAATCTCTGCCCAAATGAACTTTCCCTTGGGGAGTTATGGTGAAGACAGTGATGGCAGCTGTGTGATAAGCAAACTGATTTCCATTTGCCATCTGTCTGAATGTATTTCCATGGGCAGGCAGCTATGCCTGTACAATGTAAATGAAATGTAGCACCAGTGAGCACATGGCAGGAGTAATTTTCTTTAGGAGAAGGAGAGCAAAAAGTAAGTTCTGTTCAAGTCCTTAGAAGTATGTTTTAGACTTCTTCCTCTTCTCTCCATTCCCACCTTTCCCCAAATTCAGTCTAAGCGATTCCATGATGGTTTCCTTCATAAATAGTCTTATTCCTTTTTGAATGCTTTTTGTTCATTCATTTTCAGACATAATCCTCAGATTGTCACAGAGCTGTATGCATTTATCATGGCATTTGAAAGTATGTAAATGACTTGCAGATGCTCTACCGGACTGTAACCAAACTTGGCTGTGTCAGTTTTAACACACACACATGACAAAACCACATTGGCTCCAAACAGGACTCGGCATAATAAGCTCTCTAGGTACTCCTTCTACATAAAC
>WAAD01032501.1:57186-93700 GCA_013389945.1 Fregata magnificens | reverse complement strand
ATATAAATCTCCACACAAAAAGTCCTTCAGGTTGGCCCTATGTTAGGAGTATATATCAGTAACTTTTATCTTATAACACTGCTTCATAATATGGCAATATTTGAACATGAAGCACTTAAAATAGCTGTGGCCAATTTAACTCTGGACAAATGGGGAATAACTTAATTATTGATCATTTATTGACTGATAAACTGGCACAAGTAAGCGAGGACATGGTTTGACTACAACAGTCCAATTACTTAAGAATTTCTTGACAAAAATTACTCATCTGCTGTGCCCATCAACAAATAATTTTCAAAATTTCCTTTGATTATAAATCACCACAAACTAACTTTCTGTGCACTGATATCACATGAGTTGCAGACTGGTAGGTGGTACAGAAGCCAGGAAAGAGGATGGACAGAAGGCAGAAGGTAATGAAGAAAGCCCTCTCTTGCATGAAAGGGTGTATTTACAAGTTGCAGTGCCGATAGGGGTAATGAACAAGCAGAGATTTCATCTCCGTAGTAGACCCANCAGGACTCGGCATAATAAGCTCTCTAGGTTCTCCTTCTACATAAACACTTTTATGTCCTTACTAATTAGAAACAGGAGCCTGTTTCTTTCAAAGTTCATGTGATAGCAATCAGGCCAAAGAATGAGGCACATGCAATATCTGAATGGTTTTATGATGATGTTGCCAGGGATCTGAAGTTTATTTTTTGGGAAGTGTGTGTGTGTGTATGTATGTACATGTGTGTGTATATAAAAGCTAAACAAGCATAACCAGTAAAGCTTCCTGGAATATTTAATGTGGTACATTTAAAGTTCATGCATTTCAGTATATATTTCACATGGCATANTGGGGAATAACTTAATTATTGATCATTTATTGACTGATAAACTGGCACAAGTAAGCGAGGACATGGTTTGACTACAACAGTCCAATTACTTAAGAATTTCTTGACAAAAATTACTCATCTGCTGTGCCCATCAACAAATAATTTTCAAAATTTCCTTTGATTATAAATCACCACAAACTAACTTTCTGTGCACTGATATCACATGAGTTGCAGACTGGTAGGTGGTACAGAAGCCAGGAAAGAGGATGGACAGAAGGCAGATGGTAATGAAGAAAGCCCTCTCTTGCATGAAAGGGTGTATTTACAAGTTGCAGTGCCGATAGGGGTAATGAACAAGCAGAGATTTCATCTCCGTAGTAGACCCATCTCTTGGGGCTGTGATGTTACTGGAGAATAGTGGGAAATTCAGAGAAATGTTGTCAAAAATTCCCTAAGCTGGTTGAAGAAGCCAGAAATGTTGATGAATTGCGCACTACTTGATGTGGACTGCTTCATGAAAATGAAGATATGGCCTGGCTTAGTACATGTAGTTGAATCTGGTTCCCTTCAATAACTCATCAGCATCTGTTTCAGTCCTGATAGCTTTCCATCTCCAATTTATACCACTTTAAACTCCCCCAAAAGACCAGATTAATATTTTTTTGTTTAAGTTTCCCTTCCCACCAGAATCCCTCTCCAATGGAAACAAATTGTGCTGCTTTTGTCCTGCAGTAACATTTATCCCAGGTGAACTTTTCCATTTAACTTTTTGAATTACTTTGTACCTGAAAGGATGGTGCAATTTTTCTCAAAGTCCTTAAAATTCAAGCTCTCTTGTTTTTTCAGGAATATTATTCCTTGTACTTTGTAATTCACCTCTGTGCTTCTTCAGGAAGATGTGAAAATAGCTGTTTCAAGTAGTTGCTTCAGTACACCCATGGGAGCTTCTTTCAGAATCTTGGTTTACTGCACTGTGCCCACCACTGAAGTGAAAGGGATGATTCTGTCAGTTACCTGCTTTTCTCTTGGCTATAATCATATACATGAAGAAGCTGTGTATAAAGACAACAGGTTCTTACTGTGTTGTTGTTATTTACAGGTTGTCTGTCTTCCCTGTCTTTTCATCTCTCTTTAGAAAGAAAGTATTTCAAGTGCATTCTGGAAACTAGGACTGTATTTTTTCTCTCTCTTTTTTGACTGTGTAATTAAGAAATGCTAGCTGCGTTATCACAACTCAATTTATGGTTTTCTTAGCCTTGATTGTGGCATGTATGTAATATAAAGGCTTAAAAGTGAGCTAATTGTGAAGTTGCAACCCTGGATCGGAAGATTCTGAGTTCAGTTTCTGCTCCTTCTCCTGAAATTTTACGTGATCTTGGATAAAATGGTTTCATTTTTATGCCCCTCTTACCTCTGGACAATCGGGACTGACTGTTCTGCTTTTCATCCAATACTTTGTGTGTAGGTGTGCGCGTGTGTGCTGGGTTCCAAGCAACAGAGCACTTAAATGTGAACACGGCGTTATTGATACTGGAGCGCTAAGATAACTATGTGTTTGTACAGCACCTAGCAGTTGAAAAGCAGAGCATCATTTGGGACGTCTAAACACTATGATGATGATACAAATAATGATGGTACAGTTTACCGTATAACAGAGGGAGCATGTGTACTCTGGCGGTAAAGTCTGTTTTAGATAATTATCTGCATAGCAGATTGGGAAGAATTTCAATTAGCTACAGCATATGAATTAAAAGGCATGACACTTTGACAAGGAAACATTAATTTAGAAGATTAATCTGCAGGATGGATGTTGACTAATTTCCGAAGGAAGCAAAAAGGTCAATACTTATACTAGTGTTTGTACGGTGTTGAGATATTTAGGTTGTGGTATCTTTTTATTTTAAAAGTCTTGTAATAGCAAGATAATGCTAGTTCTACAAAAAAAAAGTCTTACACTGAGGATAAAATATCAAAACTAGCAATGTCAGTTCAAAAACTCATGCTGGATAGAAATCATTTGACAGGAAGCTTTACATATTGTACTGGTGTTGAGACATTGAACTATAACTGCTGTAGAATTTGTGATTTTTTTCATCTTTAAAAATACGGAGCTTTCTTTCCCAATCAGCTTCTAACTGTCGTTCCACTGTTGCTCCACTGTTATTTAAATAAACATCCATTCTGTGCAAACTACAAGAAGATTAAGCATTTCTTGTAAGTCTCTGCTTAAAGCAGAATAATGGCTGCATTTTTTTCATGGTTTGATTCTGTTTATCATTTGTCCCTGGCTCTAATGGAGACCTGGAAGAGAGAGGCTCATAAGTATAATGCTAGTCAGCAAAGTGAAGCCTGTGTGTCATGAGGGATTTTTTTTTTTTATTCTACCTTCGTAGATGGAGCCAAAGAAATTGTTGTGCAAATAGAACCTAGAATAGCACGTATCCTTTTCTATCTGTACCGTTTTTTCTAATTAAAGTATTCACTTTTTTGTTAGTGTCTGTCACTTGAGCAATGGAAAATGAACCTAGATTTTCTGATATTAGATAAAGTGTTGTTTACCACTTCCTTGGCATTTACAGTGGAAGTAATATCATCATTGCCTCAGGGTTGAAGCTGGAATACGGTTAAGGCTCAGACACACAACTGAGTCACTCTGTACCAGCTTAGCCACAGCGAATGAAACTGGGCACAGACACCTGGTAAAAAGCATGGGCCTAAAAATCAGTAAAAGCAGTTTTAAACATTGTTTTTCTTTGTGCTTGTTGATCTACTCATGACTCCTACTGCCCTTCAGTGCGTGCCTGGTCATATCAGCTGTGGCAGTAACAGGGTTGCACTTAGCTACTTCCTCAGCATGGCTGTTTCCTGTGCTGGACTGTTGTTGTCCAGGGCAGGTGTTTCTCTGCAATGCTGACACTTAGTATGTCAGAATAAAAGTTCTACTAGCGAGTGCCCTAATACAGCATTGATAGGTTGCTTGCTCTTGACCTAGCGGTGCGCTTTGCTAGCATTAGATGCTCATGATGTATTGTCCCTCTTTTTAACTCTCTCTCACTGAAGAGAGAGCTCTCGTGTGGGCTTCAAACATGGTTTGATTGCTACTTACTATAAGGCTTTCAAGGATCCATTCACCTTTCTCTCCTTCACTTCTTTTTGTCTAGTCAGACTGAAAGGCCTCACTTAGGTTCTCTCTCTCATTTGTACAGGTAGCAGTTGCTATTCTGGTTAACAATGCAACGATGTAGTACCATGGTGACACTGATGTTTCAGGTCTGGTGTATTCAGAAGCATGAGCATCTTTGGACAGACTCACAAAATGATACTCATGGACATCCACCTGACCTTGTGAACTCTTCTCCCTCGGTGATCCTAGTTTGGATTCTGTGGAGGAGGTTTCTGCTCTGACTTGGCCCTCAAACATGCTTCTCTTCTTACCTGACTGGTGTCTAGCATCAGGGGTGATATAAATGCCTTTCAGTGCAGGGTAGTCTTTTATGTCATTTGGCACTAATTTTGGTACCCACAGCAAAAGTCCCTGTAGCCTGATTCACTTTGGAATTCTGTATCCTTTTTGTCCCAATAACCAAGTGCTTTGAGTATATTTTTGTTACTGCAAAATTCAATATTTTACCTGAAAGCCAGCGTCTATTCAATCTTGTGCTAAGGTGCCAGTAATGGGAAGAGTTCCCAGTGCCATGGATGTCCAGATTTACAGGGAGGTTTTCCATTCCAGTTTGATCATACCAATTTTGCTTATATGGCTGCATTTGTAACATAGCATGGTCTAGCCATAGGTCAGGTAGCAGAGAAGGCTACCATCCTATAATTTATTTTTATAAGGATGGGTAATTTTAAAGGAAAACAGAGCTGACTCCCTATGCTTCCTTCTATAGGTCATAAAAATACTCTCATGTAGTAATTAGATACCTCAGCTCAGTTTTCAGATAAGCAATAAAAATGGCAAAAAAATCCTACTTTTTTTTGAAATTTACTTTCCACATTAACAGTGTAGATAGGCAAAAGGAAATTAACATTTTGGTAGACAACAAAGGACACTAAATATTATTAAAGTCTCAGCTGAGCCAGTGCGTGAACAGCTACCTATCTGTGTTCGGTCCTCTCTCCATCTGCATCAAAGCACAGGCTTTTTCCACAAAGCATCTGATTCATGAGACAGCCTTACAGGAGTTTAATTAGCAAAGGAGTGTGCAATATGTGGCCATGTTGGATTCATCAGGTGTTTGGAAAAGGAAAGCTAACACATGTTTGATTAAAATGCGTCCAGTGGAAACACATCACGGCTCACATCCTTTCTCAGGCTGGGATAAACCTGGGTGAAAAAAGCCTTTTTGTTTTCTTTAGTGACTTGCATTACTGTGTGTCCAGTTTCACCTCATTAAGTACAGAACACAGATTCTGCAAAGGCAATGTCTTTGCACTCAGTCAGGACCCACCAAGGCAGGCACCCTTTTCTCACAGGAAATTCTCCAGGGTGACTTTGCAGGCCTGGGGTTGTAACTGGCATCTTCTGACTTGGAGGAGAATGGAGATGAATGAGTACCAGGAGAAAGCATAATATTTTTGCTTCTCAGCATCATCTACAAGCTTTACCCCGACACTAGAAGAACGACAGTAAAGTGTGGATCAGATCCATAAACCCTAGTTTGAGACCTGAAAGCCTTTCCCCAATATCTTTTTATAACCCTGAAATTAAATGAAAAATATTATATAAATAAGACTGTGGAATGACAACCTCCCCATTGTGCTTCAGGGGACAGATTGCTTGTTCTGCCACAACACCCTGAGCACCTCAGTCAGGCAGAAGGCCAGCAGGGCCCTGATGTGTTTTCAGCCAAGCTTGAGGTGCATAAATTCCAGTTCTGAAGGGTACATGGCACTTGCAGCACTGAAAATGCACAGGATCAGGTGAAAATCAGCAAAATAACCTTTACCCAGCCCTTCATTAAATGCTTCTGTTTTCTTTTGGCTTGTAGAACTTTATTATTTCTATAAAACACACAGCCCTCTCTTATAATTAGATGCCTTTATATGATCCCAGGGTCACACATTTATGGAACATGATTCTAATTATACTGACAGTGATATCAACTGTCATGCTGGCAGCAAGCTCTTCTGTAAGTGACACACCCACATCTCAGAGCAAGCAAAGCCAACATGTTTCATTACCACAGAGAGCAAAGAAAACACTTTCTCCTTTATTAATTCAATGAAATTCCATAAAGGTGAAGGGCAAGGTTAAAGTGAAAACTGAGTTAAAACAAGAATTCAAGGGAGAAAGGAAGCTGGTGCCAAGAATGCTTAAATAACCTTTATCTGCCCCCGTGCTTGTACCGGGGTAACCTCTTGGCTTCTTAAGCAAAAGGCTGTATTTGTTTCTCACCATTCAATCACTTAGGGAAGCATTTAGTCCTACATTTCACATGTGCTGTGGTACAGTAATAGGATTTCTGTACCACTGATAAATCAATGTGGGAATAGTATCCCATCAAGAAATGCTTTGAACTTTTCTCTTCCCTCGGGACAAAATGAGCAACTGAAGTAACAAATCTGGTTTCTATAGATTTCTGCTTCATGATTTATGCAAACTTTGACTTTTTTTACAGTTGCAAAATTTATAAGAGTAGTCTTCCAAATATGTTCTCTGATGTCTAGCAACAGCTGTTCCCTCAGCCAGATGCTGAAGAGAGTCTCCTCTATCTAGCTGCCTGTTTTCTCTTAATTATTTCTGACTTGTCCATTCCTCTGTCAACTTTGTTTGAAATCTGCTAATAAATTTATAAGTTACACAGGATGTGAGCCTACATGCACAAAAAATTACTCCTACATTGTGACTGTTACAGTCCCATTTCCTTTGGGAATCAGCTGATTAACCAAAACCAGAGAGAACTCCTTGAGCTGTCAGGAGTTGTTTTGTAGCCGAGGGCTAAACTTTGTCACATGGCTTGGCAAATTAGTGCTCTCTCATACCAATTCAATGACTGAGTCAGGTCAATTATTTTGTTTGTCTGAAGGCTAGGTTGTGAGATATGTATGGTGGTCTATAGAAAAGACCTGTGTGTTTGTTGTGGAAATAGCTCCGTATCCTGTAACACAGACTCATTGGAAAACAGGGCTCCAAGAGAACATTGGAGTCTGACAGGCCATCCGTCCCACTTCATGCTGGGCTGATACATGCTTATATCATGGTTTGTAGTAGTTTGCCTTTCTTATTCTCAAATAACTCCATTATCTCCCCAGGCAAGATACTTTCAGAACCTCACTACTGTTACCAAAAGATTTTGCTTATAATTAACAGACTTTTGAAAGTTGCAAGCTTTACTATCGGTTATATCCAAGTGAGAGTCTGTTGGTCTCAGCGTCATAGAGGAAGATGTAAAGTATTAACTTATCAACTGTGTTTAATCCACTAATATACATCATCCTAGCAGGGCACCTGTAGATTTCTTCCCTATGGTGAGGCCTGTGAAGTATCATCCAACTTCTGTTCTGCACTCCTGGTTCTGTGCCTCTGGAGGGGAATGGACCCTGATGGACCCAGGCTTTTCTGCCCACTTCTCCATTGAGGTGAATCCTCTTTTCCCTCTTGTGTGTCCCACTATGTACTCATCCCCTTCTTTTTCTCTTGGCCATACCAATGCTTTCATTCCTAGAGCTCTGCTGTAACAAAACAAGTGGGCTAACGATTGAGGTATAACTGCATACTGTTTTAAAGATACCTGCAACAAGCATAGACAGTCACTTGTGAAAATAGCACAATAAAGATCTCACTGGTTTCTCTCATAGATGAGGTTGTTCTGCTTGCTCTCCAAAAACGCCTCAGCTATTAACTCAGACAGGAAAGCTGAAAGAGTAACAAAATCTGTTATAAACGTCTACTACACACTCCACACAAATGTCTAACACCTCCTCGTCTGTTCCCTGTGCTAGAGATGCGAGTTCATAGGGGTGCCAGCTCTCTGAGTTTCCAGGCCTGTTTCATATGAGAATAACCTGATTCACGAGGGCAGAAACATGTGAGAAAAATTTCCCTGCTAGCCCTGACAGGAACATCCATCCTGCTGGTGGAGGGGCATTGTTTTCAGTGGTCAGTGATAAATTCTCACCAGAGTTGGTGGCTTGTAATCTTCCCTAAAGCTCAGATAAGGCTACTCTGTGGAGCCAAGGAGTTGTTTGCTGCCTGCTGATGTATCTGTGAGTGCCCAGTAACTAGCTGATCTGCAGAAATTCATACAAATGAAGACCTTTCCGAGTTGCCTGCCTACATCATTCTCTGGGATTCCACCTGGATGCTATTCAATTATCTTTTCCATGTCTCTTTATGTATGGGGGTTGTCAGGGTTCTTGCACTCAAGGTGTATAGCTGCTGCTGTTGTGATCTGCTGTGTCTCTGCACTGCTCCACTGACTACACCGTACGCAGATATGGAGCCTCCTTTGTTAAGAGCTACTTGTTAAGAAAGGGACTGTTGCATAACAAACAGTTGCTAATATTTCCTGTCTTGTGTTATCAATTATAGTAACTTAGTTATTGCTATCTCATGTACAGCTTAAATGTTACCTGGGAATGCCCTTTTTTAACACTGGACAGATGCCTCTGGAAAATGTTAACATCCCTACCTGTTTGTAGTGTAAAATTTAGAGTTCTGGAGAAAAGCGTGAACTTGCATGGTAGAACAAGAACTAAAAGCCAAAATGCCTAGGTACTGTTACAAACTCTGCAATGGACTTATGGATAGATCATTTTGCTTCTCAGATGCTCTGTTTCCCTTTACCTTTTGTCTGTTTAGGTCATCATTTCTATGAGGAGTGTGGTCCCATATTATATATATTATCTGACTTATACCTCTGCCATAATGCAATTAAATAATACTTTAAATACTTTAAATAATACTGCAAATAAGCCAAAGTCTGTAAGTGTTTAATGGCAGTCCTTCAGTGATAAATCTGTGGTGGTCACAGAAAAGCAAGGTTAACTTCGGTTAAGAGGCTAGCCAGAAGTATCATTGCCTGCTCCCCAGTCCATCATTCTTGCCTATGTAGCTGCAAATGATACAAAGCCTTCTTACCACCACTGCATCCTTCAGGGTGAGTAAACACGTGCCTTGGAAGAATAGTTTTGGCCCCTTGTAATTGGAGGCCAGCTCCCTGTAAGGTCATTTATTAAAAAGAGAGTGTTCTGGTACAGGTCTGTCCTAACTTGGCACCTCAGAAAATGGGACAAGTGAGTTCGGTAGCTTCTGGGCGAAATCTAGGACTGCTAGAAATGAGTGCAATTCTGTTGAGACAAGTGGAGTCATAGTTACTTGTTACCATTTTTAATTAAACAGGCGGAGTTCATTATTACAGTGCAGTAGGGAGAAATCTGGAAATTAAATAGGCTCATAGTTATTAACAGGTTAATGGCTTTTTAAAATAAAAATGCCGTGTCATTAATTCATGTGTTACCTCAAGGTTATTGTGTTTTGATGCAGGTGTACTTCAGAGCAAGAGTTTTGTCCTGTGCAATAACCTAGTTATGTTACTTAGCACTGAAAAATAAGACGACAGTGGTATCTGATGTATGAACAATATGCTAGAGAACAAGTGTGTAGAAAGCTGATACAAAGTGTGAAAATGTAAATCAGGTGCCTGCCAAGCCAGGACATGTGCGAAACAAATGTTATCGCTGTGGTGCTGACAGGTGTTAGCAGCAGCCAGCATGTGGGTTTTCTGCTACTGCTTTTTATTTACATCTTTCTATTAAGTGAATCCCAGCTCTCATTTTGACGTGTGGAAAGCTTCTGTCCTTTTATTTTCTTTTTTTTTTTTTTTTTTTTTTTATAACAACAGATAGGTAATGTGGTGGTGTGACTGGTGCTGGACTAGTCTGGGCCCTGCAGCCCCTGGAAAGGGGTGGAGGGTCATGCTTTCCTGCCTGCCTCTGGCTCCCTGTGTAAACCTTGAGAGTTCATCCATCCTTACTAGCACAGATAGAAAGGGGTGAGGGTGACTGAATGCTGAAGTGAAGTACGAGTTGTGTTAGGTCTGCAGATCTTGTGTTGACCCTCTTGAGATGCACACCTTCTATATCAAGAAGCAAAACGCCATGTGGTGAGGCAGGTGGGAATGAGTTCTCTGAAATTTTGGGGAGGGGGTGGGAAAAGAAAAGGCACTGAGTATTTAAAACCTCAGCCCAGCACATATGTTTAAAGCAACGCAGAAGGAACCCTGGAAGCTAGAATGGGAGCAGGATGTAGGGACAAGTTGATGGAGGGATCTGAAAGTATGGGTCTCTGAGCCCATTGCCGTGTCATCTGACTCAGTATGAAATAACTGAATTGTTTCTGGAAGACAGGAGGCACTTTGGCATTGTCCATATACATGGCCCAGTGAAATCTGAGGTAAAGGCAGTTAGATACAGTGGTACCAGAGTCTTGGGCCCTCCATATCTTAACTTGAGGAAAGAAACCCACCTGTGGCAGTTAAAAATGAGAAATGAAAGCCGTTCAAATGCTCTGCAGTTAGGCTTTTACTGAGCACTCCCAGAGGGCTGGCTCTGGAGAGCCCTTCAGGAACAGCTGGGGCTGAAATGCTCTTTTCTAGTGCTGGGGTGGAACATCTGTGTTGTCCATGTTTTTTCTACCAGCTGGTTCATGGTAAGGGATTTCTGACATCAAGGTGCTGAGACCTGAAGACACACAAGGATCTTCACTGCCTGGGCATCTGCCCAGAGCTTAATGAACGTGTTCAGAGCTGGTACAGTGGACACAGAGCAGGACGTGCCTGACATGAAGGCTGAGATGGGCTCTTTGGGCACTTAGGAAAAAAATTCTGGGTAGGAAAAGAGGAGGAGAGGATCTTTGACACTGTGCAGTAAAGGCTGTGCAGTGTCTAGGAGTGATATATATGCAAATGGATCTCCTAATTTACCTTTCTTTCCGTGACTCTCACCGTCTCATCAGCAACTTGGTAGCCAGTGGGAGTAGACTGTAGGTGTGATGGGAGTGTTGCGGGTGATACCAGATATCTGTGGTGCGAACGATGGAGCAGCTGCCTGTACATTTACAATAGAAGCTAAGGTGAAAGTCTGTCCAACTGGTTGAGCAAATAAGGAGCTGATTAGCACCAGCCCCTGACAAGTACCTTCACAGAGACCACAGGAGATTGGATTGGATAATCTTAGCAGAGAGGTAAGAAATCCTGCTCTTGCGCTTTGTTCCGTTGTGTTGGCAACAGGATTTTGTGACCAGTTTAATTGTATCTACACAAAACAAAGGTGTGCTACACCTTTGCTGCAAGACCTGGAGAGTTTTCCTGTGTACTAGGCAGCTGTATGTTCCACTCGCAATGACTTGACAAAAAAGGGCTAATTGTGGTTTGGGGTCTTCTGAATGTTGGACAAGAGCTTTTCAGTTATTATGTATAAGCATTGCAATGAAGGACTTGGAAGTCACTCTTCTGTCTCAAAACTTACCTGTTGTAGTCAAAGGTGACAATAGGAAGTTTTTGAAAAATACTTCTCTAGAATATTTTTTTTTTCAGTGAAGTTTTCTTGCATTTGGCAAGGATCAAGATGGTATCCGACAGGTGTTATCCTGTCCTGTAGGGTTTACTTGGGGAGGAGGAGATCATACAGTGAAATGCAGGGTCTGTATGTTGGTCAAAATTCCCAGATAGAGCGCTGTGTGAAGTAACACTGGAAGGGACTGAGGGGCCGTCTATATGAGCAATTGCACATGCATTCCCAGTGTGATTCTGCAGCTCAGTGGAGTGATTGTTGTACATGTAAGCAACGAACATCATGTGGTTGCAGGGAAGAGACATTAAAGTCATAAACAGCATTAGCAAAATCATTCCACGAATAACTTGTCTGGGTCTTTGGTGTCCATGCATTCAAAAGTCTGTTGGACAGTTAGAATACAGGTAGAAAAAAAAAATTATTTGAGAGCTAGGGAGGACTTTTGGGTGAGGAATTTAAAACTTAGTTCATTTCAGTCCTGGTTTAGAGAGAACTTGCTTTCTACTAACAAATATATAATTGGGGAAAATACCTCTGGTAGCTCTCAGTTTAGCAGAGGATGATAAGTTGGATCTAGTATTTGGAAGCTAAAGCTAGACAATTTCAGATGAAGACTGTATCACGGGATTTTAGCTGTGAAAGACCAATTTACTTTGCATGTGATGGTCTTCAGGTGAGAAGTATCTGGAATCCCAAACTAGATTTCCCAAATACCTACTCTAGCTCACATGAAAGTTAGGTATATAGATGGAGAAAAGAAGTAGAAAGTAGAGGAAAAAAGATGAAGAAAACCAAGCAGGAGGTTCCAGCTGAGGCTTTCTCAGCATGAGAGGAACAGAGTATTTATCCCATGTGTCATGTAGACTGTTCTCCTTAGCATGTGTCCTCAATGGATGCGTCTCGTTGTCTGATTCATGCAGGCCTGAGGTACCTAACCCAGCCTCTGGCTGAAGAGAGATAATCCTTTAGGGTCTTCCTCAGGAGCGTTTGCTGACAACTTAACATCCTGTCTTTCCAACAGGACCTTTCAGTAGATTCAGTGTGGTTTTCATCTCTAGGATCTTGCTCTGTGAAATGCAGTTTGTACAGCTGTGTAACTCACAGGCAATGGCTGAGCTACTCCCTTTTGGTGTTTGTTGGTTTGTTACTTATTAGGCTGTTATCTGCCTCTCTGCTTGTTGCCTTCCAGTTTCCCTATTCAACTGAGCAAAAACATTCCCTCATTTCAGTAGGTGGGTATAGCTCTAATAGACACATCATGTATTCATAACCACAGTGCTGCCTCTTTACTCGTTTTAATTATTTACCGTAGCAGGTTGCAACCTTGTCATGTTCCCCTAAATTGCCAAAAACATAAAATCAAAGCTGATTGACTCTTTTGGTATCCTTGTAACTCATCTTAAATGGCAGTAACCATTACCTACAGAGAGAGTCAACGGCATAAAGGAACACCTTATGAGCTCTTCTGATAAAAAGCTGCACCAGTTTTTGCAGTGTGAGAATCTAACTCATTGTATGGGAATCTGTTATATATTTTTCTAGATGTACTGTAAGGCCTGGGTCCTGTGAACATGTACACATGCATAATTTTACTTGCTGGTTGGTGCCATTGCGCTTGTGATTGTCTGTCCCCTTATTCAAACAGAATAATATTACAAAAAATATTGCCGAATAAAGAGCTGTAAAAATCTGTGTTGGAAGGGGTATCCAAGCTCTATTTCCCCCCACATTATAGGACTCGCCCATGGTCATTAAGTCTGTTGTGTGATCTGATGGATGAACACACACACACAGACTTATGTATTCCATGCTTTTAAATATTCTCAGTTTACCACAACTTTTGTCCATGGGCACCAAACATCATTGTCTCAAGAGGCAGTTTATGTTGGGAGTAATTAAAAAAAGGTTACTGTTAGTGTTGAAATAGAGTTGATTATGTTGTAGCATGAACCAGATTTTTCTTCTTGTGGCAAGACCCTTCCAGCTTCAGATTTAAAAACCTTAGGCCCTGATCCAGTCTTTCCAATGCTTTTGCTGACAGCTGGAATAGGCCTTCAGTGCTCGCATATTGGCCCACTACCTGCTAAGTCCCTGGCTCCTCCATTTTCTGGCATCTTCTGCAATAGATTAGATGATACAAAAAAAATGCCTTGGCTTCTAGTTGCAATTTCACATATGGTAAAGTGAGCTCAGCACTTAGTTATGGGTTGGGGTTTTTTTCCCTTGATCCTCCCTCCTGGTGACAATTCCAAGAGCATATTTGGAAAATGGAAATGGAAAATAGGAAAAATTGAGGCAAGTAATGGAGATCTGAAAGTATGGCGGTCTTGATACAAGCATGGTATGTCAAAGAGAAAAACCTCTTCAAACCATCTCTGCAAACTCAGGAAGAAAATATGATGTATGGGTTTTGTGCAAAAGATGAAGAATCTGGAATGTTAAAGCTCTGAGCTAATTTGGAGGTATCTGTGTTGGCCTGATACAGAAGCAATAACACAAATGAGAAGGATTAAAACCATTAGTTAGCCACCGCTTGTTGGAAACATAGAAATTGAGTGAAGCATTAACAGAGCCAATAGGACAGGAAACATCTGTCATACTAGCACAGTCAGCATTGTAACCGAAAAGGACCTTACCTTGCAGTCTTTGCTAGGGCAGGCAGAAGAATTTAAAGTTGAACTATATAGTTAACAGTTTAGAGAGCACATTCCAACTTTTTGCGTCAATGACAACTATGTGTTATTTTAAGATCATCTTTGATGAACTAGAACTTATTTATTTGATCCCGAATATTTGGTGGGATCTTTTTAAGCTATCTTCTTGATAGACCACTACTAACTGTCTTCCTTGCTCATACGCACATTTGCAGTTCAGCCACTGAATTTAAAAAAAAAAAAAAAAAATCATCTGTAGTCATGAACATTATGTCTAAACATTTATCTCTTTTTAAATGCAGTATTCCTAAAGTCAATAAGTGTGGGTCTTTTTAAGTGACAGAAAAAGCAGAATTCCTGCTGAAAGCCAGGCACTGAATTTATAGAGATATGTCAAAGTACAGTAACCACAGTGAGTCCAAGTCCATCATCAGTTCTACTCTGTGGGGTAGTAATAGAAAGGAACTTGCTTGTTAAGACCATGTGCAGGTGGGATCACCAGATCACTTTACACAGGCTTACTGAGCTATTATCTCAGCTCGATATGTAATTACCACTCAACTCACAGCATCTGTCAGGACATGCATGTTTTTGACAAAGCTTATAACAGACATATATCTGCCTTTGAGCCCACTCTTAATTTCCTTTTCTTGCATAACTGCTGCTGCTGCTTCATACTACAAGATCATATTGCTGGAGCTGAATGTAACAAAATTAGCATCAATATACTATTTGGAAGAATAAAAGAGCTTTTCAGATGACAAACTTCAAAGAGCTGATAAATGTTCCCTAACAAACCTCTCCGCTATGAAGCTTTGTTTACATGTTTCATTTAATGGGCAAATGATTAACCAGTGGTCTGTATCAAAAACCTGTTTTAGTTTGGCTTGCTCCTACTGGTTTTCTAGTAATTTAGGAAAGTGCTCCTAGCCATTCTGCAAAGCTGACGGAAGAACAGACCCATGAGATTTCAGAGATACAAGCAAGTTCCTTGTAGCTGTAAATAAGAAATGTATTATAATGTCTTCACATGAGGTTGTATTTAGAGTTCTAAATATATCCCTCTGTGGGAGATGTGCTCCTGCTGTGTACCTCCCCAGGGACGTCGGGCTCTTCCAAGGTCATGCAGTGCTTTCAGTCTTGCTCTGCAGTGTGTTTTCCTCACTGACATGCAGTGTCAGCACTCTGCCCACAGCAGGGCTCTGCACATACCCAAGGGAGAGGCTTTGCTGCTTCACTGTGCTGTATGGAGTTGAATGCTTTAACGCACCCTGGCATGTTGGCATACTTCAGACTTGTCTCCGAGACCATTATGTTTGATGCCTTACTCTTTAATGCAAAGATCAAACAGTCATGAATACCAGCTGGGCAATTCTTCTGAAGAGGAGGGTGCTCTGCTCCTGATGAGACAGGTGAATCTGTTGATTGTGGACACACACAAACACTCTCTTTGGGGAGGAAAGGAACTGTGTATCTGCGTAGCTGTGGCGGGGCCACTACCACAGGGGTCCATCCAGCAGGCAGCTTCCCCAGTATAACTACACTGGTTGATGTGGCTGTGATGTAGATGCAGGCATAAAAGAGCAGTGTATTGTCACTGTAGCATGTCCACCAAATGTCCTAGGAGTCCATGCCCCATGTGGCAGGAGCTGAGAGGGAAGGGACAGCCTTCTCAAGTCTTCTCTAGTAAGTCTGCCCCTGATATGGGACTCTGGCTGGACACTGTCGCTGCAGTGGATTTGTGCTTGGGTTGAAATTAACCTTTGACCTTTACAAAAGAATTGGGTAAAGGAAGCAAAAGCCTTTTGATCCATAAAGTCACTTATTCTGAAATCAATACCTACGTTTCCTGGAACCTCTTGGCAACGATGGCTGGGGATTTCTTGAAATTGAATCTCATCAGCCTCAATATTTGCTTTTGCTGAAATAGTATTACATAGGTGCATCCTGGGACCATGACTTCTTTCTTACTAATGCTAAAATTAAATCAGACTGATGCTTTTTGAACCAACATTTTTATCTGTATGTTCCCAGTTCTCAGTATAGCATTGGCGTATGCAGTATGATTTTTATTAATTTTCGTGAGAAGGGTGGGCTGAAGTCCAGTGATTTGTGAGACTTTAGCATGACTTTTGCATACAAATGTCTTAAAATACAGCAATTGTTGTTCTTGAAGCTTATGATAGCTGGAACTGCCTGAGATAGCCTTAATACTAAGTTTGTGCCCTACTTCTGCAGCAGCACAATGAACTCTCTTGTCTCTGTTACCTAGCAAATGTTGGTTGTTTTAAACAGGTGACATTAGCATCTAAGAATTATTAAAGTTTTAGTAGTTATTGTAGATTCAGATGGAAAAAGCAAAATTTTGCCCTTGGAAATTGTTCTTTGAAATGAATGATATAATGGCTAATTGCTGGGACTTAATCGAGTAGTTAAAAGAAGTGCTGGTACTGATAACACTAGAGTTGAATGGTTTTTATATTATGGTCAAAGTGATTCAGTTTTAAGCGCTGTATATTTTCCGGATGTGAGAACTGTTGCTATGTTTGATGCATCTGACACTATATTGAAACCAGCAGGGAATTGTTAGGGTACAGAATGTGTTTAACAGGTCACCCAATAAGTTGCTGTTTCCTGCAAGGACTTCATGACAGGAGAAAATTTTTTGTTGCATGGGCTTACACAAGGTATCTGAATTTTTGCAGTGTACTGCGGTACAACTTTGTGAAATGAGCCGCTAGTGAAATGAGTTCTCAGAATCTATATCATTAAACTGCTGAGAGCTATAAAACCACTATGTTAAAGTACGACATGTACTTATTGTAAAGGAGGATCTGTAAAGTTTCTGGGATAGAATCTCGCCACAAATTGCCAGTAGTTTTTTAAACTCTTATGCAAAATGGTTTCATATTTGGAAATTTTCATAGTTTGGGGTTGATAGTAGCTTCCTTTAAAAAATTATGGGTCTGTCCTTTCTTGATACAACCTCTTCATTCACATTTATCAAGTGGAAGTTAAAACTATTAAGCAAGATAGGGATCTGAGATTGCTGCTCTTGCTTCTAATGTACAATAA
Organism: Fregata magnificens; assembly: GCA_013389945.1. Lineage (NCBI taxonomy): Eukaryota > Metazoa > Chordata > Aves > Suliformes > Fregatidae > Fregata > Fregata magnificens. Next base: position 76,632 of record WAAD01032501.1, on the reverse strand, counting down.
GTTTTTTGTACAACTAAACAATGAAGTGTTAGTTTATAATGTGATACATCATAAAGTATCTAAAGCTTTGTCATTAATTGCTTTATATGTGGACTGTGACTGATCTTCCACAGTGCAGATGCCTGACATGGAAAGAGGTGTGGGGGAATGAGGTAGATCTTTCCTGGACTATGAGTGTGGATCTGTAGGGGAAGGCTGTGGAGATTACTAGAGCCATGAGTACTCAACTGCTAAGTAAGTAGGGGAGAGGAGGATTCGCCATTCCAATACCCTGATATAAACAAAGCTTATTCAGGTTTTTACACAGGGAGAAGAAACTGATTCATCAGTACCCATACAGCAACATTTTATTGCCTTTAGGAACTGGATTTTGCCACCTTTACGTGCCACCAAACAGGGTAGTAAATCCCAGGTTTCCAGTAAGTCAGCTCATGGACTAGGACACAATCTAAGATGTGTGCGTTATTCTGAGCCTGACCACTAAACGTTCAACAGAGGTTTTAGATAAAAGGTAACATACATGTAGCGAGGCTGCCTTGTTTTTCTTGAGTTACAGAACTGGAATAACAGGACGTTTTTTGTCACCATTCACTGAGCTGCTCATTTGCATGTGGAATTCATTTGCATGCCATTGACATTTGGGGGAGAGCGCTGGGAAGCGTCTGGGAGGATCTGCACTTGATGCAGAACAGATCTCTGGCTGCAGTTGGATGGGAACAAAATTAGCTTGGCCTGTGGGAAAAATTGACAAATTAAACTCAGCTTCACGAAAATGTCTCTCAATTGTACATTTTTGTTTGGAAAGATGCAGCAGTGCCATGTAGGTAAGGCATAGGCGTTAGGTATTGGTAGGAAGGAGAATTTCATTGCAAATCACCTTCTGGGCTGCATAGCTACCTTCCATCTTTGGGAAGTTCTTGGGGATTCACTTTTTCCTTCTTCAAAACACTTTTTCTGGTTTATTGAAAGGCTCTGTAGAGTCCCAAGTTCTGTTCCTTACTGTGCCGACCTGGTTTGTGATCTTCTCATAAAAGAGACTTTTTCAAAGATAGCCTGTGAATGCTTTCTGGGGTTCTGAAATACACCAGCTACACACTTGTCAGCAAAATGTTCCTTTGGTTTAATAAGTACAGGAGCCAGGAAAACTTGGCCAGTGTTTACCAGGACCAAACAGTCTGGTGGAGTGAGTATTCAAGGTAGTGAACCATGGCTGGAGTGAAGCAAATGCGTGTGTGGATACTCTCAAAGCTGCTGTTTTGCTTGGGGTGAATGTTAATGACACTTCTGTGTTTCATGATGGATTCATTCAGACATTAAGTTACTGGAAAAAATACTCTCTGAAAAATATGCACATGTTCCTGCTGACTCAAAANAAAAAAAAAAAAAAAAAAAAAAAAAAAAGTTGTAGTTATTTTGTGATCTTAAAAATCAAATGTTGCCAGAAGATGTCCTGGATTCTGACTGAACACATAGTCATTTCAGCTTGTCCAGGACACTTAGCTTCCCTGTGGCTCAGTTAAAGACTAGGAGCTGGGATGTCTGTGAGTGAAGGAGGAGGTCCCTGTTGCATATAACTAAAGAGGACTTGGAGCAATTGGTGAAGTTGGACTGGAGAGAGGATATTTGTGTTAAATTACTATATTTGGTAAATCATTCTTTTAAAAAAAAATATTTTTCAAAGATGATAACAGGGTGATGGTGCTGATTTCATTTATTTACTTATTTCTAAAATTGCTTTAATTTCTAGACTGGCACTAAAACTTTATCTAATCTTAATTAGTGAAAGACTACTGTCTGAGCAAACAGAGCAGCACCTTCTGAGACTGCACCTAAGGTGAATATATTAGGGCATTTCCAATACAGTCAAGCAGTAAAAGTAATTGCTCAGCTTGTGCAGTTGTGATGTGAATGTTCTTGGCAAGGAATAGCCAGTTCTGGATTTGATGAGCCCTCCTATGTGATTGTGGTCAACTTTTACTTGATCTTTCTGTGCCTCAGGTACATCTGTTCAAGAGGCTGATAATTTTCCTAGATTTGTTTTGGTTGTTCTGTAAGGATCACACATTCTTCCAGGCAAAGCTGTCTCCTTCCTACTCATTATGTGTATAGCAACTGGCACAATATGTCCTCATAGGTGCTATTGTAATACAGAGCTCACTCCTATTAATAGTTATAAAGAATTCCCATTCATGTGGGCAGGAACTGAGACTCAGTAAAACCAGGGAAAAGGCTTGACTGGGTGAGGTGGAGGGTGCACTGGCCTCGTGCTAGTGTCACTCAGAAAAAAATTAAGTGTCTGCAGCGTGAAGCAGGGCTGGGCATTGTGTAAGCCTCTAGGGGTTTTTTTCATGTAAGAAAGTTTCAGATTCAGGATGAGCTTTAAATTCTACATTTAGTTCAGGCATCTAGAATGTTTTATTTACATTGCATGTAGTAGCTGTACAATGAGGGTTTAAGAGAGTTCAGTTTAGGGCGGGAGTGGGAGTGGAAGAAATAAATCTATTGAAAAACTCTTCTCCATTTCTACAAAGATGCTGGTCACATGACCAGTGGCTGGCACCTCCTATATAGGGAATACTTGCATATATGCTTATATATGAGCAACCCCCCCCACTAAGATGCTCTCTGCGAAGAAATGCATAGCAATATGCTTAAGCAAGGAACTAATAAATCCATCACAAAATAGTGGCTTGCCATTTTCTCCTTGCAATTTTTTTTAACATGTATGCATGTTCTTTATATGCAGGAATACGTAAGCTCACATGCTATTTTAAGCATGTGGACAATACACACCAGCTTCCAAATCAATTCAAACCTAAGTGCTTAGGTAGTCTCAAGCTTGAAGGTTAATTTGCAGCAGAAGCTGCTGTTAGCTGAACACTAAAAGGAACGCTAGTTTCCGCTTTCTCCTTCAGTGGGTACTAAGAGTAACATGGATCCCTCAAACCTGATGTTACATAAAATTGTTATTAGGATGTGGATTCCAAATTTTGTGCCTTTTGGGTTCTATTCTTTTCGATTTAAGCGTATAAAGCCAGACCTCGGAAAAGCCTGATTGGTGCTGATTTACATCAGCTAAGGATCTGGTTCAGGGGACACGTCGGCATCCTAACTTGTACAAATTCTGGTATGAAGCAGTTATCGTAAGTTCCTGCATTCCTGTGGTGACTAACTTCGATTTTCACAGTGCACGGTAACTGAAATGTAGTTCACAGTTAACTCAAAGTTGCTTCTGAAAAACTGTTTTCACGAGGGAGCTTACTTAAGTTTGAAAGATATACAGGCACTTAGAAATGGCAGGTAAATCCCGCATTGCATTTGAAAATCCCATTTGGTGCTTGCTCCTTGTTGACTTCCATGGGAACTGAGCTTGTTTGTTTTTGAAAAATCCCATGGGTACTTATATGCATCTTTATCTACTTAAAATTCCGGCTGTTGGCAGTTTTGAAAGTATCATCTGATGGCTAGCAAACTGGAGAGTTGGTTTGTGTTCCTGTCCTGGATTTCAGTGATTGCTAACATGGTCCTGTCTACAGGATGTAACTTACTCTTTCGTTTAGCATGAAGATTACGTTCTGGTAAATGCCAATTGATTGATTTGTTATTTATTTTGCATTTGTGATATTTCTTCTGCGGTGTTTTAAGGTGTGTCAGCTGCATGGGACAGAAAGGATTTCTGCGCCTGGAAGTTAAAGGCATACAACAGAAAACAGTGTTTACATATGTGGTTCCTATTGCATTGAGCGAATTTTCACAAAACCAGAGTATGACCTTTAGAGTTGGCAGCACTGTATTTAGTGTGCTTGTAATTTATTTGAAGGCTTCACTGATTTTTATTTTAGCTTTTAATATCTGACACATTCCCATTACTAAGGAATTCTGCCAAAAGCAATCCAAATCACAACTGAAAAGGAAAAGATGCAGAGAGTCAAACACCTCACCCCCTATTCACTGTTCATAGAAAATCTGTATGAACGGAGATATCGGATATCTCCCTAGGCTGAGAGGTTAGTGATTTTTTTAGAAAGAGTATCAGCCAGCTTGCACACGTGAAAAGTGTGTCTTTTCTAAAGGTCAAGTAAATAACTAGAAATGCAGGGTGAATTTTACCTTATGAAGTGTTGGTAGTGAAGAAACTGACAGATCATGAAAGTCATCCAGTAAAATTAAGTTGAATTTGAGTAATTTATGAAAGCTACAGAGTAATTTGTTCATTGAGTGCTGGCAAGAAGCAGTAGACATGGCTGTTTGTCTTGCTGCTATGATACTCTGCAAGAATAGGCGGCCAAGACCGGAGGGACAACTGCAGCTGACACTGGCTGCTCGGCAAAACAACTCAGATGGTTTTTAGTCCTGTCAATAAAGTTTGCTTGCTGCAGTTCCAGACCCAGAACTGCTTTGAGACAGCAAAGTTTCAGTAGGAAACAGAAAGTCACAAACACTGCAAATAGAGAGGAAGACATCACCTGATCTCACCTTTCTAACAGGGAAGGTCCAGAGGCCTTGGAGCAAAACAGGAGAGTTTCTGTGTAAGTGCTGGATCTTACCAAATGTCCATCTAGCCTATTATTCTTCCTGGCCTTTTGGCTAAGATTGTTATGTCTGTTCTTGTCTGTTTAATATCTGATGGGTCTTTGCTGTGAGGACTTGCTATTAAATAGCTCTGTGGAGCTGGACTACAGCCTGTGGGCTTGCTCTGTCTTCGCTCTGCAGCAGAACCCCTCAGTGACCCATTGCAGTAGAGTACAGTAGGCGAACAAGGCAGGGAAAACACTGCTTCCCTGGATATTCTCCCATCCGCCAGCAGTTTGCAGCTCAGGAATTTCTTAAACCAAAGTTGTTATCCTTGTGGTTAGCTCTTGATGGAATCTAAGTCATCTTCACAGACTCTTCATCTCTTTGAGAAGCTAAAGATACATGTGGTAATTAAGAACAATATCTTTTGCTAGCTTTCTTTCTGGACCTCAGTGGACTGCTGAGCTGCAGCGCTCAGGTATGGCTGGGATGCAGAGGCTGACAGGAGCAAGCTTGGAGGTGAATTGTACTAAGCGTCTGCTAGAGACTGTCAAGGACCAGAACCATCTGTGGGAGCTGCCTCCAAAACAAAGGTTGACCTGCCAGGCAGTGCTGTGAAGCCTGCGGTCACAAGGTTTGTTTGCAGCAGAGCTGCTAGTTTATAAACCTACACGTGGCACTGGGCAAGCAGTGAGCCGGTGGTATGTGAGACAGCTGTGAGTAAAGTGGGAGTGTCTGGGGACTTACACTGTGGGCAAGCCAGAAGGCAGAAACCAGAGGCTGGAGTGCCTGTTACCTGGACAGAAAACTTAAAAAATGTGGCAGAGCCAATGGGCCCCACATCATGCAGTATTGCTGACTGAAATGAGAGAGTTATTTGGCTTCAGAGATGAGTAAGACTGTACAAATACAGAAAAATAGTGCTGGAAATGGAATTTCTGCCAAATTCAAAATTAGCAACTGTGAGTGACAATTGTTAGCAGATGTCAGGTTTCTATTTACTTGTTTTCTGGAACGTTTATAGGTTTCATTTTAATATTTTTTTGTATGTTAGTCTTTCAAATTTTTGTCACGTGAGGTGCAGAGAATTTGTATACCAGCTCTTTAAAATGGCAACATTGAGGCATCTGGGTGAGATTGTATATGACAAGGAAAATTCTGTGTATGTTTATTGCTGCTGTACATCTTGTTTGTTTACAGAGTGAAACATTATTAAACAACTCAGGTGATAGGTGGAATAACCAGTCTACCCACTTTGGGCTAGTGTTGACCATTATCATCCACCTAGCTTCTTTGCAGAGCCTGCTGATAAAATTAACATCCCTCCAAAAACTACGTAGCTGTCAGACAAGAAGTCTGGGCCCTAGCAAGGCAATGGCAAAACCGTTCCCCTCTCCTGGAAGAGAAGAGCGAGGACTTGCAACTTAAGCATGCCACTGAGCTGCAGTGGCTCAGTGCTCTGGAGCTGTCCCGTGAGCTGGTGTCCGCAGTGCAATTGCCAGAACTGTGGGTCTCTCCGCTGATTCTCCACGTTTGCAAGGAAAGCATGAGGGGAAAAGGAAGAGCTGTGTAATTCCAAGATATTTCTTTTCACTCATGGCTGTTGACGCTGTTCTTGGTCCAATGAACACTGCAGAAATCCATGTTAGCAGCTGTTTTCCCTATCAAAGCATTTTCCTTGGATGAGAGTGTCAGCTGGCTGAAAACTGTCTCCAACCATTTGACTTTCCATGGTGGGGTGGGGGTGTTACTTTTATCACCAATAAAATATGAGAACCTTTGGATGTGGTATTACCTGGCTTACACATCCTGGTAAAATTTCCAACAGCTTTTTTTGTGACTGTCAGCTTAAGTTAAATCTCCTAATTTTTCTGTGCAAGGAAATGAGCAATACAAGCTGAAGGGTAGATTTTTTTTCAATGTGCTTCTTCCCCAAAAGGACATATACTTTGTGTGCTGAGCCAGGGGGAGATGGAATGGGATGGGAGAGGATGGGACACAAGCTGACTTCTCTGTAGTTTCAAAGGAAATTTGAAAATTTGTTCTCAATTTATGTGCAACTTCCTTGTGTAGGCAGCTAGACCCTTGGTAAGGGCTTAGTGTCCTTCTTCACTTCGGGAGTCTTGAGAATTTTACCGGTTGACTCTCTGGTTTTGTTCCATTTTAGAAATATATGGAAGAGGGGCGGAAAAGAAAGTTCCACAGCCTACTTCAAGAAAACAGAGAGGTGGGCTGGAGAGGACAGTATTCTGGGAGGCCAGAGACATAGGTCCTATCCCCATATCTGTCATCTGATGCCTAACTGAAGGCAAATCACTTTAGGTCTCTCTCATGTTTTCTTTTCCTGCTTTTTTTCTCCTTTCCTACTGAGCCTTTGAAAGTACAGCACCTCACACAGAAACTAGAGGCCTGGATGGGGCTGCCATTATTAGTAGTCACGATGACAGTGCCTCTGCAGTGTTTTGGCTGTGTAACATCTGCCATTCCTTACCCATTCCTATTTGGCAGTGGCAGCTTGGTTTTCGTACACGTATCATCTGATCAAAAAAGTAAATTTCAGTGATCTGGAAAGTTCTGCAATAGTGAATACTTTGACCAGCATCCTGGATTTGGATAACTCTGTTTAGCCTTCCCATGCTAGGTAAACTGTCCTCAGGCTTAACCTGTCATTCACATGCTTTTTGACATCTTAGTTCTCTCCTGGATAAAAGGTGTTACAAAGATCTCCTAGATACAAAGGTGTTACTGAATGTATGCCCAGGTAACCTCTCTATTACAAGTTTTTGATTGATTGATTGATTGATTTATTTATTTATTTATTTATTACAATGTGTTTGACATCATTGCTGTGGAGTATATGGAGAACAAGTGGTATGCTAGAAGATATGTAATCTTCCTGAAGCCTCTTTATGAAAAAGTTATGAAGTACTTGATAATGCTCCTTTCTTTTGGTGGGCATTGAGCCAAAATGGTGGAATTAACATTTGATAAATATCTTCTTTCATCTTGATGGGTGAAATCATAACTCCAGGCAAGATAGCAGAAGATCTGTCACAGACTTAACTGAGAAAAGAGCTCACCTTCTGATTTAAATGTTGTTGCAAAAAAGAAATTTGGATTTCAGGCTGCAAGCCTCTGCAGCTGTTGCTTATTCCGCTTATTCAGTGCTCTAATATCTTGCAGAGACTGGAAGATAGTTACATATTTTTCAATATACAGGTACTCAAAAGCCTGTCTTCATTTCAGTGCTGGCATTCTCTCAGCCAGAGGCAGAGGTGCCATTGCCTATCACTGTCTGCACCTGCCTGCAGAACAGCATCTTCCATCTGTGCTGTCAGACTGCTCTGCTTAGTTGGCTATGACAGTTTCAGGGGCCTCCAGTGAGTTGCATCAGAGATGGACTTTGTCCAGGGACTCAGCCTTAATTTGAATTTACCACCTCCACTCCCAGAAGTTAGGCTCTGAGATTATTTTAGGAGTGTGTATGTATGTGTGATAATTCTCGTGCGTTTGCTTCAGCAGGGTCTGATAGACAATAGACTGCTATGCACTTTTCTTTACTTTCCATCTTTGACATAATGAATTGTAGCCACAACTGCATAAAGCCATCTACTAACTAATTTTTTCCAATGGTGAATTTTTTTTTCCAAAAGTTCACGGACTACACTGCTGCTCACTGTTTACTTAAAGAGAAAGAATGTAGTCACATATGTTCACATATATAAACCATAACTGGTCTCATACTGTACTGTGTACAATGCTTTTTTTTTTAAATAACTGAAAACAGACCAGCACATATAGCTTCAAAAGTTGAGTGTACAAGGAAAAAGGAGTAAAAAAGCTGAGATTTTTTTTTTAAAAATCTTTTACCAAGTATTGTGGGTACTGCAAAGCAAATAAATGGGTAACTTGTTCGAAGTTTCTGCCCAGTCAGGACATGGCTAACTGATAAAACTGAAACCCTGTTGTAAACATTTGGAAAGACAGTTATACTGACATGAGATCCCCTGGTACAGTGTAACTGAAGCATATCTAGCACCAGTGTTTCTGAACAGGGCAGGAATGGCTTTGTAAAATCCTGCTTAGTTGGTGATTTTTTGAAGAAAATAGGTCAGAGACTCTTGATGGTCGTCTTGTTAAGAAGTCTTTAGTGCCTTGAGATAACTTCAATACTTAGCTGAATGAGCTTTGTATCTTCCTGCCAGAGTAGGCATGGCTTTCAAATCAGAGTGAATCACACCGCTAAGCGATTTCTGAGGTCCAGTATGACAGCTCTCTTCCAAAGGCTGAGGAGCACATGACATTTCCAGCTATCTAGCTCTCACTCCAGGACTGTCAAGTAATTTGACTGGTGTGGTTCCAGGGACCTGGCAGAAGCTTAATTTCTGTAAAAATTTGCTAGAGTGATTGTTGCAGCTTTTAGTTTAACTTGCAGGACATGAGAGGGACTGTGCAGAAAAACATCAGGTTATGGATAAGACATTGAGCAGAGATGCAGAAGAAAATAAGCCATGAAATGTTGTCAAAGAGTAACATAGACTAAACATGGGAAGCAACATGGGAAGAAAATAGCCCATCATGACCTTTACCTACGTTCAACAAAAATTTGGTGTTGATTTATTAGAGCCTGACCTGCATCCCAACCGTGGTTTACTCCATGCATTATGTAACGCTCAGGGGACATAAACCGTGCAACCCCAGGATCCATGTGGTTCTTGTGAAAGCTTCTGAAACGTCTGGTTCCTCTCCTGGTAATTCACAAATGGTCTGCACGTGCAGACTTTGCTGCTTACACCATAGTATTATCATGTGAACTCTTCTTGTTTTGCTATCAAAAGTACATGATTTCATCTTTAAGAATAATGAATGAGGGTTACAGGAGCAAATAGGAGACCCAGTACAGGTCAGTAATTAATTTTCTATTTCTGTTTTTCCAAGGCTTATAAAAGGTATATGTATGTTGAGATATGTTAAGTACATGAATGTTGTTGCAAGTGTATATACAGCATATCAATGACCATCAAAATATGCAAAAAATTATCCATACACAGTTGAGAATGCACTTCACTAGGATCACGTACCCTGGCAGTAATGTACATTTCCTGCTAAATGTTTATCTTATCGTATCTGTATTTACTTGGCTTAGTGTGTGCTTTGAAGCTATGTGGCTGCACTTGCGATTATTTCTCTGACCGAGTGTTATGTGGTAGACAGGCAAACTAGCTCATTAATGAAATGCACTAAAGAGGAATTAACACATTGATGTCCTCTGAGTACTCATCTTCCTCTGGATTGAAGAGTTGTGCTGTTGGTAGTGAAATGATGCATAAGGACAGAGGATGATCAGTTAAAATCCAGTTGGAGCAACTGATAAGGCTTAAGAATGCTGGCTTTGATTGACAATGTCATTTAATGGTAAGCACAGAGGAGTCCATTGTTGGACTGGGAACTATGCAAAGAAGATTGTCGGGTGATGTGCACTGTCTGTCTTCTGTGGAGTAGCTGTGAACAGAGTGAACTAAGACTATCTTTGCTTCCTCTGAAGACCTGAGAACAGGATATATAACTAGCATAGGATTCTTAAAAATAGCAGAGAAGAATGTGTCCTTCAGATAACCCTCAAAACTTGCTGAAGGACAAAGGGCCCTTTCACATACCAAGGCCCGAAGTATTGAATTCCAAGGAGAACAGTCTCTACCATAGCTGCTGCCGCAGGTCTGTGCTGTAGGACTCTGTAAGATACTTAGTTATTTTGTCTTTCTCCTTCTGATTTATGCACTGTGCTTTCCTCTGGTGTGTTTATTTTAAGTTGTCCATCACACAGAATTCCTTGTAACTAAGTAAAATACATTGAGGATCCTTCAGAGGTCTTGCCTGTCTCTCTGGCCATAAGATAATTCACTGAAAAATTAGGCCCATCAAGCCTGAACCATTCTTTCTCTGACCTCAAGACTTTTCTTCTCCTCTGGATGCTGTGCTTGGGAGAAGTGTTCCTTCGCTGTTTTTTAAGGGTTTTCAAGGAGGATTTCAAACAAAATACCTACTTAAAAAAAAATAACATACATGCAAAACACTTTCCTCACTCTGCTGTGAATATTATGACAGTGAGTGTAGCAAGAAAAATATGTGTCCATTTAGGGTAGTAAAAAAGGAAGGCATTTCGCAGGAATCCATTTGAGCTTTTAAGAATATAGAAGGAATTTCTGCATTGAAACAGGAGTAATTGTGCTGACAGAGGGAGACTGACTTATTATACCCAACTAGTTATCATGTGATTGCATTACTCTGTAAAATCTCCTTCACAACTGTATGCAATATGATGCTGCAAAATCAATCCTTTAGTTTCTGTATGCAATGTACTTAATGGTATTAAAAAAATGCAAAAGATTTTGTGTGAAATAGAGAATAACTTTAAGTCAGTAGAAAACTAAACAAAGCTTACAGTGTCATCCAAAGTCCACTGAATTCAATAGCATGGTTTGTATCAGGCCCAAAGTAACTAACTTAAATTTATAGAGGAGCAACATGTTAATTTTTTTACTGACTTTCTAATGGAGTAGTAGATTTTTCCAATAAAGCTGAAAACTGACTTCATTGTTTTCCTCACGAGGGGGAAGGAAGAACCTCAGGTTACACGTTGATTTCTGTATGCATAATGCTACATAGTCATTTGAAATTACTAAACATTTTCCATAGGAAAAGTGCCATTCACATGCTTAGAAAGGAAGGCAATTTTAAAGATAATTTATCTGCTGTCAAATTTAAAGAAGAAATCCACAAATGTTGTTAGTGAAAAAGAATAAATAGTGGATGAAGAACACTTCAGAAGTGTAACATTCCTATCCTACATCATGAGTTATAGTTGGAAAAGGCTGTTAAAACAAATCCGATTTCTGCATATGTAAGCCAGCCGTCTCACGACACATTTTTCAACCGCAGTTTGTAATCTAATCTTAGGCCCAGTTAAAAGACTGATTTAGTAGTAATGTAACCAAGCTTACACCATACGTGTGTACATAGTCACCAGATTCATAGTAATCTGTGCTATATAATGCAATGTGGATTACTGTGAGTTTAGCAACTACAAGGAATCTGGCTTAAAATAGAAGTGCAAGCATTGTTTGATACTGTTTTGGATACGTGTATCTGTGACCTTTGCAACAGTTTTGCTGGAGGACAGTCAATTGTTCAGCTGCTGTAAATCTACCACATTCCAAAACTGTCAGTGCATCTGCATTCTTTTGCACAAGCTGATGCTCTCTCTCAGAGGATGTTGTATGCTCTTATCCTAATAATAATAGCAAAAGCATGTAAATCAATTTATTAAGGGGAGTAGACTCATGAAAAAACTGTTGGATCACATCCTGTAGAATTAACTTCAGCTTAGCTGGAAAAAAAATAAATCATTGTTTTCTAAAATAGATACTTACCAATAGATTATGATATTCATATTTGGGCAACTCTGTGAAGGAAGGTGCTGGGAATTGAATTCTCCTACTCGTATTAGTGGGATTTCTACATACTCAACATACTAATCTGCCAGGCCATGCAGAAAAATGAGTGCTTAACTTCAAAACAAGAAGAGCTGGGCCCTCCTCGTCAGTGTAACTCCTTAAGTTCGGTTTAGTTCACTCTCCTCACATCATAGGACAACTGCTTAACATTTCCACTTGCTCAGACATGAGGCTTGTACAAAAGAGGTGACAGGATTAAAGAATCTGCGTAGGACTCAGTCCATGGAAACAGAGGTGGATTGTCCAGAACGTACATCATGCCAGGAGTGATGGTGTTTATCAGCAGTCCATCCCTGCCCTGGCCTCCATTTGTAAGCTGCAGGTCAGTGGTACATTTCCTGGCATCTCACTTGACTGGGTAAGGATCCTGCACTACTCATGGGTTTATGCTATAGAGAGCTCACATGCTTTCCTACATGCTTTTCCATACTAATGAAATCCATCGATGCAGTGTAGGATCTGGCCAGTAGCATCTGAGCTACGGTTTGGTGATGTTTTACATAGCCATTTGGACTCTGGTGTGACACAAAATTTTACTCATTTCAAGAATAATAAGAAAATACATTTTGCTAGTTTAAGAGACCCTGCTTTTTCCTTGTGTGTGTGTTCTCCCGTCACCCCCTCCCTCTCAGCAGTTTTAGTGCCCTGGCATTACGCTGTGAATAGCTTCAATCTGTGCTGTGGGAATTGTGGAGGAGCAAGTAATTCAGGTATTGTGCATTCTTGTTCTACCAGCATTAGTCACGGTGTAAAGTCATTTCGCATTCACGTGAAATAACATGTAATTCCACAAGAAATACCAAGTGTCTTACGCTACTATAAATTGCAGCCTGTGAACCTGAGTCTGATATCTGAAGCAAGAGTGCGGTGGGAATCTGAGAAACTGAGCAATGGATAGTTTGTTCGGCAGTCAAAGAAAAGTATTCCTGATTCTGTCATCAAAGGAAGAAGCTTTGTCTTTATAAGCAACCCTGAATCCTTTTGAACGGGATTCTGCACTCTTCGCTGTAGTGGAGTGGCAGCAATATTGGGCCTTCCAACAATAGACCTCAGCCGGGTGAAGAAGTCCTATGACTTCTTCCAAAGCTGATTCCTTCCTTGCAATTGTTCGCGGACAAATTTTACTGGGGTTTAGTCTGTCTTGCCCACGGAATATTTTGAACTACAAGTTTTTGCTTAATCAATTAAAAGTAACATAGAGTGACTTCACAGTGTTGGGCTGAAAGTAAGTTGGTGCTCTTTTTCCACCTGCACATTACATGCTGTGTTGCAGCAGAGGTAAAAACCAACATCCCACAAATGCAAATTAAAGTACTGCAATACAGTAAAAACCTTGCTGAAAAGGCACTAAAAACATTTGCTATGATTCTGTTTATTGTTCCAAAATCTCATTACCCAATAAGACTTGCAGAAAATATCCCCCTGAGCTATGCCCACCCATTGTGCCCTGGCCTGAGAGCACCAATGGTTCAGTGAGCAGAGCAGTCAGCTATGAAATGCAAAATTTTCTGGTTTGAGTTTGATCTGTGTTGACATGCAGGATGTGCATGCCGTAAAGTAACCCACTGGTAAGCAGTTCCGCCAAAATGTTTACAAACATTATGGCATTCTCCCACCAGCCAGGTATGTAGTGAGTCCATCATTAGGGGCTGGAGCATGTGGGAGGAGGGAGGGACCCTCTGTGGCACAAAGTTGCTGTAACAGAAAATAGAAAGATATACTGGTTATGAAATGATGCAAGTTGTTTGGATATGAGATTAGTGTAATCATTCATATAGTGTCATCTTTTCCATCTATAATAGGTTGCAATTATGAAAGATTCTCATTTTGAATTATATATATATTTTTCTATATAAAATTCATTTGGTTCATATGAAAAGTACTTCTCCAAGCTTATCTGCATATTCCATTACAATTCATAGTTTTCTACTAAGATAGCCCCAAACTAATCAGTGCTTTACAAGCTAATCAGCTCATACTGTCACAAGTGGCATAATGCAAGTAATGATGCTTTAATTCAACTTCTAAACACAGAGGAGAAAAAATCAGATTGAATAAAAAGAGGCTTATCGTGAACTTGTGAATTGATAATCATGATTAATGGAGGATCTCTGGGAGAAGATGTGGTGAAATCTCTTGCCTTTAACCCTTTAATTGGGCATGGTGGAAAAATAAGCATGCATACTCCTGTGGTATATTGACCCAGGCAGCAGCCAAGAACCTGTTATCTCCAGCATCCTCTCCTAATCAAATCTGAATCTGTTATCACTTCCATGTGTTTAAAAAAAAAAAAAAAAAATAATCTTTTCTGTCTTAGAAAATCTCACTATTAAATATACATGTCCTGGTTTTCTATATATCACATATGCATTCGAGTGAAAGGACAGACTGTTTCTCTAAAAATGCATAATTATGACAGTGAATGAGGATTCCCAGGTCCTGTTCTTCACTGTGTTCTTGAATTCCAGTAAACATATGAACAATAATTGTCTCTGTCTAATATTTATATAGAGATCTGCAAGGAAAGATTATATGAGCCCAAAATAGTTTTGCTGGAGAAGCTAACTTTTAGTAGGGCTTTGTTTTAGAAAGATGTTTCTGTAGTTTGGCTGATAATTCAACAAGACCGAAAGAGGAAACCTTTATAACCTTGCCAGACAATCCAGGTGAGAAGGGAACCTTTGAAAGTAAAGGGAAGTAGTGAAAGTTCCACCATTGTGTCAAAAATGGACAATATAGTGCCTACTCTATGTCAGAAATCACAAACCAAATAAACCTTGTTTCCCTGGAAAATACATCAATATCAAGCCAGAAGCTCCATTTTATTTAGCACAGGTATGAATTATTTCTAACTTGTGCCCATTAGGCTACTTAGAAGGCAGTCAGTAATTCAATTAAAACTTCTGTTGCATTAAAATTGGTGTTTGAGGAATAGATAGATTAGACTTCACTTGTATGTTTGTCTTTGCCATTCTGCAGAAATACTGAATGGCTTAAAAAGGGTAAATCAGGATAAGACCTAGGCACACGCAGTCTGTCAGCTCTGCATTTTAACTTTCTTAGAAATGAAATTGAGATCCAGTGTGCCAGAAGAGAGCACAGGATTGCAAATGCAAACACGTTCCTATTTCTCTAGACAGAGTCTAGTGTAATATTCAGGATTTTTTCCTGTGCCAAGAAATTCTGCATGATATTGGATTTTTAAATCTTATTATTTTTAGAATTTGCCTATCCTCTATAAACTGAAAGAACAGAACTATAGTTATCCAATGAGACTGAAATACAGCTATTTTAAACCAGTTCAAAATAAATATGCTTTTGTATAATATATAGTGTCCTTTGGCAGTGAGTTCCATCAGTTTAAGTCCCAGAGATTAACAGGATTTAAAAATCATTAAAATGTAGATGGTGAAATCAACTGTTACATAAGCTTTTTAAGGTTAGGTTATATACTCCTGAACCCTCCAGCTGGAGGTTCTGAGAAGAAATGTCACTTTTATCAGGTCTCCATTGAAACCAACGGCGCAGCTGCCCAGACTAGAAATGGGAGAACTTGCTTTGTTCTTCAGGAGTTGGCGATGTACAATCTGAAAGTGAAATGGGCTCTCTAATGCGCTGCAGGACTGAACACCAGCCTCCATTTGCTGCATTCAGCAAGCAGCTGGAGGCTGGCCCAGGGTGCCAAATATATGTGACCTACATGAGTGGCTTGAAGGCATTTGCTGAAATGAAATCTAAGATGTTGCATCTTTTCACTTGGATTTCTTTGAAAGTATTATATACAGAAAAATGGTGAAACAGATGCATTACTTCTCAGCCTCCTACCATTTAAAGGGTTTATTTTTCCCCCCTTCTTTAGATCTTCCACTCTGGCTTGCTTGCTTCCCCTTTTTGTTGCTAAATATTTACCTGTTTAAAGAATAAGCACTGTATTTCTTCCTTCTCAGCACCAAATAAAGCATCTCTGATGGCTCTGGACCATGTCATGCTATAAACGTTATTCCTCCAATTGGGTCATGGTAAAGAAGTTTATTGCTTGGTTTTCAAGGACATGAGCTTAGTTGATGAGATATTTTATTAGTCTTTCATATTTGTAATTTCCTTCTATATGGGTGATACGTTCATTGCTTTTCTGGAGAATGAAATAATAATTTGTCTTGTTCATTTAACTGTGCAGTATTGGATGTTGAAGGATTCTGGAACTGGGTGAAGAAAATCCAGGCAGGTTCTGTTCTACCTGTAGTAGTGGTTGCAAGTCTGGGTAGTTGCAGTAAATGCAAACACTGCAGTTAGATGATTTTTTAAATTATTATTTATTTATTTAATGCCAGGTAAGCTCTGTTAAAGCACAGTGCTAAATAAAGTGCCTCATCTTCTAACCAGCATCTGACCCCAAGTAGCAGCCAAGCACCCACACAGCTGTTCGCTCACTCCCCTCACCAGCTCCTCACAGTGGGGAGAAAATAGAAAGAACAAAATCAAGACAACTCTTAAGTTTTGGTAAAAACCGGTTTAATAGGTGGAGAAAAGAGGGCGGAAAAAACAAGCAAAGCAAAGGAGATGGCACACGACCTCCCACAGGCAGACTGATGCCCAGCCAGTCTCCAGACAACAGCCACCTTGGAAACAAAACCCCCATCTTTTTCTTCCTCTACCCCAGTTTTTATTGCTGAGCATAAGGATACTTGATATGGAACATTCCTTTGGCCAGTCTGGGTCAGCTGTCCCAGCTGTGTCCCCTCCCAGCCTCTTGCCCACCCTCACGCTACTGGCTGTGGGGGTGTAGTGGGAAACAGAGAAGGCCTTGACACTGTGCAAGCACAGCTCAGCAGTAGCCAAAACACTGGTGTGTTATCAGCACTGTTGTAGCCACAGATCCAAAACATGGTGCCATATGGGCTGCTATGAAGAAAGTTAACTCCATCTCTGCCAGACCCAGGACAACCCCAAATAATACTTTTGTTTGTTTATCTTTGCATATCCTAGTTTACAAATTCTAATCTCCCATTTTCTTTGGGATCACTTTCTTGCTGTAGAGACATCAAATACTCAGTTTTCCTAAGTTGATTACCACATTTCATTGCTGCTGCGACTCCTTGGCCTGTTCACTTGTCATGTTATTATTTCTGCACTGTTTTCCACTAGCACACTGGGGCCCATATTTTCTTATGTTACTGGCAAAATCTGTTTTGCTTAGCCTGGCTTTCTTCTTGGTACATGTGGTAGCTCTTCACGGGTTCTTCAAAGCTATTCATTTAGGGCCAGCAGAAAACGTTACTAGCCCTCTTTGTTTTATTCAGTCCCCAAATGACTTTTAAATATCTCTCTTTTATGATTGCTTATCTAAGCAATATCTCCAAATGATCTCTGTTAAGACAGACATCTGGCCCTGTCTTGGCAGATCATGGACTTGCAGGCGCAGAGAACATGCTCACTCTATGCCCGTTGTCAAAATCATTATGAGATTCTGGGGCAATGCTGCATCCCCATTACAGTTTACTACTAGTCAAGGTGTGTCTGTTTTTTAATCAAATTGCCATGTATAATGTCTAGCTCTAGACTTTGTGCCACTGCATGTTTGCGTATCCTCTGTATTTTTCTTGGGGCGTTTGTGAGCAACTTACTTTTGCGTTTACTGTCTTATTTCCCCATGACTGGAACCCACTTAATCCCTTCAGTTTCTCAATGTTTTTATTAACGTCGACAGCCCACTTCCATCATCACCTTTGCACAGCAACTCTTTCAGGTTACTGGTTTGAGCAGCTGGATACCAATTTCACTCCCTAATTCACAGTGCTAAGGAGCCTTTGTAACCCTTATTTGCCTGTGGGAACAACCCCAGCCTTGCATTGACCCACTCATACCTATTACTCTGCCAAGGCCTCCTTGCCCAGCTTCAGACATTCCTTGTAGCCCTGGAACAGATGGCCGATTCCTTCTTCTCAGGTCAGTTACAATCTCCCCTGCAGCTTTTCTGTCTTTCTTTTCATATGTTTAAGTTAAAAAACATTTATTATGTTCTGTTTTCACATGGAGTGAAATTAGTCATACAATTTGCATTAGCTGAAAGATATTGCAAATACTTGTTGGATCTGTGGAAAGGACATCTTTTGTTCTTTTTTCCTTTCCTTGGCATCCATGGCTCGGGACTCCCTCCACTTCTTTCTGAGGAGAAAACGTTTACATTTGTTCCAGATTTCATCACCTTTATGAGAAAATGAAACATTCCAGTAACTTTAAAATGTTTAAAATTCAAAACTGCTAGTGATATTATGCATGGGTTTTGTGTATTTGTGGAAGGTGCATTACAGAATAGACATCAATAAAGTTCCTACGCCAAATGTAATTGGAAAAAATACAGCAGGACAAGACAAAGACCATTGTGGAGGGATCATGAATCTTTTAGCAGTGATGAGACTGTTGACTAACAAGTTAATATAAATATATTAAACTGTAACGTATTCTTTTTTGATTGATTTAATGTTGTGGTGCTGTTTATACATGTACTTTTTTGGGTATTCATATATAAAGTAGGTCACCAGTTTTTGTGAGAACTGTACAAAGGACCTGAGCCTGGGGAAGCTGGGATAATAATGAGAGCTAAGAAAATACAGCTTATAAGATAAAGTGAGGGAAAGGGACTTTTTTAGTCTGAAAAAGAAAAAGCTAAGTGAAGATAAAAATGAAAAACTGAAAATTTTTCTAAGAACAACAACGATAAGTTGTCCTTCCACCGGACATGGGGAAATTAGTTTAATTTACAGCAAGGAAAACAGAAGTTTGATATGAGGAAATATTTTCTGACTATACAGACTTTGAAATGCTGTAGTATTCAAAGAGGCCAAGGAACTTCCATCAGCAATGTTGAACAGATATCTGCCAGGATAGACTAGGTCTGGGAGTCCGTTCTGCCTCCCGTCTCTTTTCTTATACTAACATGACTTTTAATGCTACAGTATAGGCAAGATTATTCCCGTTTTTGCTCTCATGGAAAGCTGATCATAGAATTATCGAATCATAGAACCATTAAGGTTGGAAAAGACCTCTAAGATCATCAAGTCCAACCATCAACTAACACCACCATGACTCCTAAACTAGGCCCTGGAGTGCCACGTCTACACCTTTTTTGAACGCCTCCAGGGCTGACGACTCCACCACCTCTCTGGGCAGCCTGTTCCAATGCCTAACCACTCTTTTGGTAAAGAAATTCTTCCTGATGTCCAGTCTAAACCTCCCCTGATGCAACTTGAGGCCATTTCCTCTTGTCCTATCGCTAGTTACTTGGGAGAAGAGTCCAAGGCCTGCTTCACTACAACCTCCTTTCAGGTAGTTGTAGAGAGCGACAAGGTCTCCCCTCAGCCTCCTCTTCTCCAGACTAAACAGCCCCAGTTCTCTCAGCCGCTCCTCATAAGACTTG
>WAAD01032501.1:40423-56491 GCA_013389945.1 Fregata magnificens | reverse complement strand
CCCGGTGCCATGTAAACCTCCCCATGATCAAAAAACCCAAAGTTCCACCGGCGTCACCGGTCTCAGAGCCACGTGTTCATCAGGTGAGTTTTCCTTGTCCTTTCAGTATCCTTCCCTGCCACTGACGGGATTGAGGAAAATACTACCCGTGCTCCCGATCCTTCAACCAACCTCCCCAGCGCCCTGAAGTCCCTTTTGATTGCTTTTGGACTTCTCTCCACAACCTCTCCACTGCCAACCTGTATCACCAATAGGGGGTAACAATCAGCGGGCCGTACCAGTCTAGGGAGTTGCCTAGTGATGTCTCTAACTCAGGCCCCAGGGAGGCAGCGGACTTCCCTGTGGGATGGGTCTGGTCGGCATACTGGGCCCTCTGTTCCCCTCAGCAGGGAATCGCCTACGACAATCACCCTCCTCTTCTTATTATTGTTAATGTTCGAGTAATAACAACAGTATAAAACTTCTCGTTTTCTAATTTTCCTAATTTTTTTCTAATTTTTTTGATGCTTAGCTTAGGGATGCTTTTTTCCCACCCCCCCCCTTCAGTTGAGTTTTTCCTGAAATGAGTGTTACTGTTCACTCTCAAAATTTTACTTTTATTTTTGCAATATATTCTATTTTTCTTCAAGTTCCAGTTCTTTGGCAGCATATGATCAGGTGAAATGTTGCTTCTGATTTTTTTAAACTAGTAAAAAAATTTATTCACCATGGGAGTGTTTGAATCATAGCAAAGACTCAAAAAACCTAAAATGTAAACAAATGATTTTTGAAAGATATTACGGTTCGAAGACAATCTCATGCTTTTGGGTATGCCTGCATCACAATTTTTGAGGTAGACAGTGCTGAGCCTGTCTAGACTGTGCTAAGTTATTTTAATGTATTTTCCCAGTGTTTCAGATAGGGGAGCTGACTGGCACTTACATGATTTCTTGCTTCAGTTCCTACACAGCAAACAGGAAATGTCTCTACTTCGTGCAAATGGCAAAAGTGCCAGCTTTTGTTAAAGCAAAAGAAAAGATTGTCAGGACAAGGACTTTGTAAATGGAGAGAACTTTATACTGATACAAGTTGCTTTCATTGAAATCTCTTGGGTAATAGTATGCTTGCTGAGAGCAGCTCTGTATTTGATTTACATAATTTGGATTTTTAAGTTGTATTTTTTGTTTGCAGCATACCGCCTCTCTAAGGAGCTTTCTCCATGGATAAGTAGCAGCACTGGATTAGAACCACCTCTGCTATATTGAGGTTACATTTTAGGGGGCAGAAAAATGGGAAAATAACGTATTTTTTGTATGTATTGCAAATCATTATGAAATATTTCTGCCTTGCATATGAGGAAAAGCCAAACCTGATGCATTTGGCTCTTGTCCTGGAATTTGAGTATGTAATAGTCATAATTTCCTTTTTCCTTTAATTCTGTGTGTACATATTTTAGGTATAGAAGAGTATTTCTCCCCTTCATTTATCTCACACTCAGGACAATATTTTTCTGATTCATTTTACTGATGGCTTTAAAAACATCTCTTTTCTTGTTTGCAGGAAGCTCTGAATCCCAGACTTCTTTTGGTCTCTCATTCCAAGAAACAGTGCAAGAGATAATTGTTCAATAATTATATATTTAGTGTGTTCAGTAATTGGGGATAAAATTCTCCCTTACTAAAGTCAGTTGCCTTCAAAGGAGTTAGATTTGATCTAAGAAGCTGGGTTATTTCCTTTCCTAGGATTGAACAGAAAGTATGTTTTCCTTGTGAGCCTCATTAACCTTAGGCTGAAATATTATAATGCTTGCATAAAACCTTGTTAAAGTTCTTTTGAAGTTTGCAAAAGTAGAATGAATAAGATCTCCAGAGTCTGGCCCAGTGTTTCTCCAGAATACACCTTTGAGTACAGATGGCTTCTGTAAACACTGAGAACATAATGCAGTTTAGGCTTGCCTTCTTTCAAACTCTGGCAGCCTCAGAGCAAAATCAGCCAAGACTAAGAAAATGTCCTCCTCCTCCCAGTGTCTCTCAAACTCTAATGTTTCAGTTCTGCAAGAGGCTTAGGAGCCTGGCCTTGATCCAGGCAACTATTTGGACTTTGGAAGTTGTCACCCATATAAAGTGACACACTCAAGTGCTGTTTGGCATTTCCCTTGTTCAAACCCTGAAAGATTAAGATCTTGATCCTGATAATTTCCACCATGCCAGAAGAAAAGTGCCCAAGCTGCACATTTCTGGAAACTGGGAAGGTTTAGTGGAGAAGCCGCACTGCGTGCTTTCTCTCGTCGCACTTTTTTAAGCATCAGTTACTGACTGTGACTCTGAGAGATGAGACACTGAGGTCAGACCTGTGATCTGACCCTGTACCACTGATGTTGAGAAGTTCAAGTGCTCTTTTCTGGCTGAAATGTCACTTCCTCAGCCAACAGGAGGTGAGCCTCTTTATCTTTAAATTCTAGAAATAAGCGTGCTTTACTTTACCAAGCAAATAACATCTGAAAATGAGACTGACAAATATGCCAAACTGACAGGTTGCCAGGGCACAGAAGGTGAAATCCTGGTGGCACTAATGGCAGTGGGTTCATTAGTTTTTCTGTATTAATTTCATAGGACCAAGTGTTTTAGATGATAGGTTCCAAATTTTACTGCCCTGCTTATCTCTTAACTCTTCTATTCCAAATAACAAGTGAGAAACAAATACTTTAATAAAACATATTTTGTAGGATATGTAAAAATACTAAGAGAACTACTCTTGTTAGCATGAAGAAATCGCCCACTGCTCTGAACCACTTGCGAGTATATTTAATGTCAGTGCCATATGTCTGATATGATGGGAAAAGATCTCGATGTCTTAAAAAAAGTTGTGGTTTATGCACAGTTAATATTCTTAGGATATGTGTTTTTCCAGACCTCATTTCTGGAGTGATCATTCTAATTATTGTTAAATACAGTCAGAAACTGGCAATAAATATAACTGTAATGAAAGATTGTTTCAAG
Organism: Fregata magnificens; assembly: GCA_013389945.1. Taxonomy (NCBI): domain Eukaryota; kingdom Metazoa; phylum Chordata; class Aves; order Suliformes; family Fregatidae; genus Fregata; species Fregata magnificens. Next base: position 53,513 of record WAAD01032501.1, on the reverse strand, counting down.
AACACTCATAGAAACTTCTCAGTTCATTCAACTATCATGAGCAGGTTGGCTAGTAATAAATCACACTTTTTAAGTGACAGTTGAATATCTTTGATTTGGAATGCTATTTAATCAGGCAAGAGTAAAAGATGTCAGAGACCATTACATTTAATTGATACATCAAATGATTAATAATGGGTGAAATTTGGAGGGGTTTTGATTCAGTGCTCTACTTTAATGGAAGTTTGCCTGAATAAACATTAAGTAACAACTGATTCTGAACCTCAAAATGTGACCCAGTAATACTTACCATTTATGTTGTGCTCTAAACTTTCAGAGCTCTTCTGTGGGTCAAATCCTGAACACAAAGGGACTATTGAAGTGAGCATGATTTGGTCAATTAACCTGTTAAATCTTTGCGTGCAAGGCAGTCAGAGGCCCACTGTGGTTTTGGAGAGGGTTACTCAGATCCAGCAATTTACAATATGTTGAGAATCCCGTAGAGGTTGTATCCAAGTAGGGGCCTTGTCGGACCCCTGCTCCTCGTGGAATAATAAATCACATGGTACTTTTTCAATTGGAAAAACATATTAACACGTCTGCTGCTCCAGCTGGAGAGAATAAAATCATAATGGTTTATGATAAATTGCATATATTTCTTGTATCCATACCATTTGTGAAATATTTTTCCCCTCAAGTTGAAACCACAATGACACATAGAAAGGGTTCTTTATAATGCACCATCCATGCAGACTGGAGGAATATTAAGGACTAATTAAAAGCATAAGTCACCAAAGTTGATTAGAATGCAAACTAGGCCTACTTTCATGCGAGATCCATTAAAGGCAGCCAAGGTTGTAGTAGAGACAAAAAGGCTGAAGAGCTGCTATATTTAGATTAAAAAAAAGTACACTGAAGCCAAGAATCCCACAGATGGGAGATGAAGGGTCAAAGCGACAAAGGCAATAGGAAGCAGAAACCAAAGGGGGAAATAGTGTTGCTGGATTTCAGTCACATTGAAGGCTTCTTCACTGACTGAAGGTGACTTACCAGAGCAAGCTAAGCAGGGTTTGGTCCGAATCTTGCTGAATGTCAGATTGATCCTGCTTTCATGGAGGCAAAAGTGCCAGATTGCTTTTGCGTAGACAGTCCATGTAGTTCTCTCATACCCCATCTAGTAGGCAAGATAGAGCCAAAGGCCTAGCAGTGGCCCCAAGCAAAATCAATTTTGTGTGACAGTGGTATTCTTACTGCCCACCTGCGAAGGCCATTTCCAGTTAGTTTGAATTGTCCAAGACGCTGATTCTTTCTCCCGATAGTCCCACCCTGAACATAGCCTGTGACTGTAGCTGCTGGAGGCTTAGTTCCTGTGAAAGCACTAGGGGTAGGGTAGCGATGGGGAAATCACTCACATTGCTCAGTATGGACCTGGACTGACATTGCCTGGGAAGAGAGCTGAGTTTTTCTGCCCATACCAGGTGAAGGGATCTGTAGACGCACCTTTGTTTGAATTGGAAGCAGCAGGCCTAAATATTTCTCCTTCAAAAATCAGCATGACATGATTTGGTTTGTTTTTAATAACCCTTTTGATATCATTCCTCTGTTGTGGTTATTAGCAATTACCATGCTGCTTTTCCCTTCGTCCAAAGCTTTCTACGCGCTGATAGCATCTTCACATATTAATTCCTAGCACCATCCCTGCAGCCAGCTGTGTCATCACAATCGCTCAGCCATTCGACTCACTGTGGTTATTGGTTTGATGGATTACAATCAGGATTTTGATCTCAGAGCAGCTTTGCAATAGCAATGAATGCTGAGCATGACAAATGATATCTTCCTGAACCCACAGTTGGCTAACTGCCAGCATTTCATCTTACTTGACCACTGTGTAGCTTTCCATCTTGTTAATCACAACACTTTGCTAAGGGGATTGTAGCCAATTGTTGGTATCCCTGGAACAAGTACCAGAATTGCATTTTACTGTACCTTTAAGTCCTACCTTAGATTTTATTCTAAATCTGGTGTTTTCTCCCTTCATAGAGCCATTTTAGAAGAAATACGTATAGGCTTGTCTTTTCTCCATCGCCTTTTGTTGTTTGGGGCTTTGCTCTTGGAAATGCAGCTGTTCCTTTACGTAATTTAGTTAAAGTTAACAACTGCTTCCTAGCCTGTTTCATTACAGCTCAATACTTCTGGGACTTAAGGTTTGATATTGCATGTAGTCAAGTTTGCAGTCCTTAATTTACAGCTGTAACTTACAGAAGCACAAATACGCAGCAGGCATTTGGTGAGGTCCTCTTCATCATCCATTGATGTAGACAGTAGACACAGACGTTTTATTTCTCATGGGGAAGATAAAACTTTGGGAATTCTGACACAGATTTAAGTACTATCAAATCTACAAAGTTCTGGAGATCTCATAGGTGGCAAGGGTGAACCCTTTAAATACTGAAGCAAGATCTATACAGTAGGAAAAAACAATGAAGTTCTCCCATTGTTCTCTGTGGACATTACCCAGCATTTTGAGAGCTCTGTTAGGCATGCCTCCTCTTCTTCAACTTTTTGTTTTTAACAAAACAATAGATTATGTGGGTTTGATTGGCAAAGATGCCAAACTGCCTCAGGTAAGTGCAAATTTACTCTCCGTTTAGAAAGTTATTTGCACTTCTGCTTGATATTTATAGTCTAATTTCACGAGGTGTAGGAGACAGAAGAGAGGAGAGTGCTTTGAAACCCAGCTCGGCAGCTACAGCATTTATTTGTTCACATGGTATATTCTCATCTGTGGCACTTTAAGATCTTTTTGACAAGTGAAGTTCACAAAGCTGGTACGTTATTTTTTTCTTTAGTTAATTCAGAGTTTTCAGTTGTGGAGCTATACCATTCAGCTTATGGTTTGTAGGGATCAAGGTAAAGTTTCTGAACTGTGCCTGCAAAACAACGTCAGCTGTTCCTGTAACACTTACTACTGCTGCAGCTAGTTAAAGCGTTGGATGCAGCATGGGAGCTGTGGGAATGGTGGGGGTCTGACATAAATTTTCCGCTATTTTTTTCGACACTGAATATCCGGTTTAAAGTTCAAATGGAGTCATTTATGCAACCATAAACAATGATGCATACTGAGAAGCATTTTTTTTTTTTAACATGAAAAACCTGTTCTACTTCAAAGGCTTTATTTAAAGCTGGAAATCAAATGGCGTAACTGTTGCAGCCTGCAGGTTTGTTCTATCTCCTTTCTCGCTTTCTTTCTCTGTCTTTCTCTGCCTGCCTCTGTTCCTGTGGGGAAATTAACCCTCACTTTCCTGTAGACAAAACACAGCTTATGTAGTGTTTGTGACATAATGGGGGGAACAGCTAAGTACTTTGTTATTTTGTGGTCAGCTCAGCAGGGTAAACTCAGATGACATGACAAGTTTTACAGGAAGGAACAGGTTGTTCAGGTAACTGTGTCCTCCAAGACCTACGTGAGCAAACTACACTGTTGGGTGGAGAAGACCATCTGGATCTTTCATGATGTTCACACACACACTGAACCTCTTCTCCAGCAGAGTAAGACCTGCGTTCTACTTCCCCTGCATCCTCTCTGTCTTCTCATCCTTCCCTTCCAGTTGTTTTCTGGCCTCTTTGTGCCAGAGTTCTGTTTCACTGAGCCTTGCTCTCCTGGCTTCTCTACCTCCTCCTAATTGTTTCTACCCAGGAATGGTGGGAGAACTTGTATCAGTAGTTTTACTCATGCAGCTTTGGTGAATGGGATTGGTGGAGGAATTTTTTTAATGTGAGAGGGGCTCCTTAATTATTTGACCTGTGTAGAGCCAGATAAAGAGCCCGAACCAGCCTAGGAAGTGGTCATACTCCTTATGTTATTTGTCTGTAGCATTCTCTCCCTCTGCTTTTTATTCTTTAGATGTGGACTGTGTGCAAAGTGTCAGAGTAAATCAGAAAATGCAATTCTGATGCCCTACCAGCCTCCTCCTGCACCGGTTGCCATGTTAATATCTATAATTTATTGGCTATGCAGATCAGAAGTATAATGATGGCTGGCATGTTACATGGTCTTGACTACTCCTTTGGTGCACCCCACTTACTGTTTCACACACTTCTATGATGAACCTACTATCATTTCACTGTACCATGCTCTTTCTTGTAAGACACACATGTCCTGGGGGCAGCAGCAACATGCTGATCCCTGCGCTTGTCTGTGAGCAACAAAAGAAGATGCAGGTAGTTTTCTGGCACATTTTACCCCAGCAAATGCTTGTTCTGAGTTTTGTTTGATTCTTTGTATGCACGTTGTACTGCAAACAGCATAATCAGCCTCCTAATGTTTGGTTAGCCTTATGAAAGGACAGCCTTTTGTTCCACCTTCTCTTTTCATTAAGTTTCATATCAGATTGAGCTTTTAGGACACAATGCAAAATCTGGCCTCAAACATTAGTTTCTGTTAAGATTCTGAATTTGGAAGTCAACTGGCAGTTCTGCTGAGGGAGGAATGGGGCAGAACAAAGTGGTCTTTGCCTTGCTGTCATGGTAATGGCAGTGAAGTGCTGATAAGTAACAATATGCATCTGTGTGCCTTAACTCCTTACATATCCTTCAGGGAGAAGTGCTCTGGCATAAAATAATGATATCTTTCTCATAAAATTTTGAAGCCAGCCTAAGGATTTTAATTAATAAAGAGTGATATTCTTGTATAATAAAATGGGTCACAAATGAAACATGTTCATTACATTCTAGACGTTTTGGGGACCATGACTACAGAACTATTGTCTGAATTCTGTTACATGCAGTAGGGCACTTGTACAAAGGATGACCCCAAAGTTGGGGTTTTTTTTGTAGTGTGTGTGTGTGTATATATATATATATATATATGTGTGTGTGTGTGTGTCCCTTTTTCAGTTTTGTCTTCTGTTCTTTTAATGTCAGCTCTGTCTTCTCTTAGCCCGTGAGCTGTCCTTTCTGGTCTTTGAAAGTAGCAAGCTGTGTTTGTGCATTAAATCAAGTAATTGCACCTAGGCAGATTTTGTTCTTGTTTTACCCAGAGTGCTATTTTAAGCAGATTTAATTCTAGGGTAACTTTCAACAGCTACTATAAGGTAGGGTCCTGCCAGAGGGCTGCGTTCAGTCCTCGGTTCTCTCGCAGCCTTTCTGTGCAGCCATGGATGAAGTACTTTCTGAGCTGCGACTCTCTCACTGTTAAATAGAGGTGCTGCTTTCCTAGTGCACAGAGGCATGGGGACACTTGCTTTTGCAGAATTTGGATTCTACCATGTTGAGCTTCACTTCAGTCTTTTCAGAGACAAACCAAATCTGTGCTTGGCGTCATTCCGAATTAAACCTTAAGTTACCTTGGTAATTTCTGAATCACACTGCTGGCATATTTTCTGTTACGATCGTTCTAAAGCACACTGCTGATTGATCAAACCTTGTTATCCCTTGGTTTTTTGATACCTTTTACTTTCCTCTGTCATTATTATCTTTTTTTTTACTACTTTCCTTTAATTTCCCGCATGCCGTGTAACAACACTAAAGCTGTAATCCTTGTATTTATTTTTTTCCAACTTGATTATATGTTTCTGCCTGTTGGCCAGCCCTTTTTTCAGATACTGTCAGACATGTCACTGTATCAACAACAATAACCTCAACTGCCAAACTCCTGACTCCAGTAGTTAAATCATAATTTAAATGTGCCACTTCCATTATTGACGTTACTTCCCAGACAAGCTTCATGTTGAATTCCAGATTTTGAAACCACACTCCAAAGCACTGAATGTTTTTGCTCTTCTCTTTTTTTCTTCTGGCTAGGATTATCTTGTGCAGATTACTTTTTTTGATGTGAAGGAGACCAGAGTAATGTCTGTATGCAAAGCCAGCCCTCGAGTGTAGTCCCTACTTTGCATCGTTCCCTGTTACATTTGTTCATTACACCAATGTAAGTGTCAGTTAAACTTCCATACATCTCCAAATGGGCATGGAATACTTTGCTAGCAGATTCAGTGTTTAAGAGAAATTGTCTTGATCTGTGTGATTAGTAAACAATATGGTGCTTTTTACCTCAAGACTATTGTTTGAATTGAGCCTGGCTTACTAGAAGCAGAGTGTAAATTGCCATCTATAAACTCACCCAGCCCCTGTGGAAAAAATTTCAAACTGTTGTAAACTATTCTTGTTAGCAGAAAGGAGAAGAGGGCAAGGGCTGAAGTACCATTTTGTACACCACCTAGGACAGAACTCTTATGTAGAAATTGGAATCGCCACACTTTTTGTGGAACACTTTTTTTTTTTTTTGTCCAGTGGTGTGGGAGAAAGGATTGTAAATAGTTCCTACCATAGATCATCTTGCACTGCAAAACTTGGAAGCAGAGCTACATCTTTTAGATGTCAAGTTTTTTCATCTGCATCTGTCCTTAGCTCCCACATGAGAATAATCCGGCACTAGGACTGAATCCACTTTAGAGAAGTGGGACAAGATTTAATAAATAAATAAATGAATGAATTAAAAGTCATGGAGCACAAATTAAAGATTCTTACAGAGTTGCAGCATTTGTATACCGTATCTTCAAAGCTGCAGTAGTTTGCTCACTGGACTATGACACAGTACTGAGTTTGCATGTTTTAGAGTTGCAGTGATGCGAAAGAGAAGGGCTTTTTCACTAAATTTTGTTCAGTCAGTGTGTTTGCTTTACCATGAGCACTCTGAGTTGGCTGTACATCTTGTAAAGCTGAAATGGGAGAAGTGACCTCTGTGTCAAAGGAGTCAGCTCTCACAGCACCTCACTTATTTGTGCCTGGAAAGACTGGGCTGTTGGTTATAAAATGGAGACTGTAATGTTCAAAAGCTCTCATTTAGCTTATGAACCCTCAGATTTTCTGCTGACAGTATCAAGTCCAGACAGAGGACAGCAATCTATGAGTGCTACCAGCTAATGGATGTTCCCTGTTCTTTTGTTGCTGGAGTTTTGGGGGTGGACCAAGCCCTTTCGGAACATAAAGCAGTAAGCTGCTGGAGTCAGACAGTGGCAGAGTGCCTCTGGGTTACTGATGGTAGTTTTCCTTACAGGCAAGTGCTGCAGGAGAATAACGCAAGTAACACTGACTGTTTAGGTCATCCCTGCACTGGAGTTTTTCAGAGTCTAGCTTCAGGCACCTAACTCTGGTGATTATGGGGCTGAAAGCTCCTGTAGAGTCAGTGGGACACCTATAGCTTCCCTGACAACCTAGGCACCGAGGCACCCAAGTTGGATGTCTAAAACTAAACAGTGAGACTAACCTCTTTAGTCCAGGGTCTGGTCCAACCACAGAGCAAAAGTCTACCACTGTTGCTAACTGAAGGAGGTACCTCTTCAGCTGTTTCTTTAATGCTGAGCACATATCAGCACCCTGAATGCATGGTAGAAGTTCTCAAAAGATGAGCATTAACACAGCTTCAACATCCTGGAACTGCAAGCCATTATCAGAAACTCTTCCAGCCAACCATAGCCTTTTTTTGGGTTGGCTGGTGTCACTGAGAGCTGTCTCTGTATCTTCCCCCTCCTTTTTGGATACCCCTGCAGGAGCAGGAAGACTGTGGTCTCAAACAATCCCCTGTATAACTAGAGAATATTTTTTCTTCCTATGCCTTTCCACCTATTGATGAATTAAGAGCTTGTGCAAAAAGAAACACCTAAGATGGGAGGACCAAAGATATGAAACCTCATCTGTTCACACACTCTGCTACAGCCCAGAATCTGCTGCTGTGCAGAGTGCCCCTCTCTGGAGTCCTGGGAACCGCAGTGAGGAAGATGATGAGGTTGCTCACCCTGTATGTTTCTTGAGCAAGAATAGGTGCCAAAGTCAGAGTCAGAATCCCAGGACCTGATATATCATAGTGTATTGTTAGCTGTGTTTGTTTTGGGGGCTTTTGGTAATTTTTCTTCTAGGTTTTTGTCTCTCTATTTAATTATCCTTTTCATTACTGATTTCCTGACTTAATCTAAATGTGCATAAATCTCCACCATAGATTTATCATCTCTATAGAAAGCGCTTTCAGAGTGTTTGTGCAGCTTCCCAGAAAAGGGACACTGTTGGAAAATGAAGCTTTCAGATTCAACAATAAGCCTACTATTATGCTGATTTTTGCCAAGCTTTCTCTCACTTCTTTCCCATTTACTACAAGAGTGAGCTCAAGGCTTCTTTTTGTTTGTTTTCGAACTTCAGTCATTCTTAAGTGTTTACCACCCTGCTCAAGTCCACTCACACTGAAACATTAGACACCATAAGATACTGCTGCATTGCTTCTGGAATCAGAAAATGCTCAGGTTCTTTTTTCAATTGCACGTTTCTGTGAAGGTTTTAACCAGCCTGTTTGCCAATCTTAAAAAAAGTAAAAATAAAAATCTTTCTTAGAATATTGTACTTTGACTGTCACAATCATTTGAGGACATTGTATTTTTAACCAAATGTGAGATCTCAGAGCAACAGTTGAAATTATCTTTGATATAAATAATCTCATTGCAAAACAGATTTTTGTTTGTATAGTATATAGTCTGCGTGCTCATAACCATTTAATCAAATTCAGGCCTTGTCTGAGCAAACATAATGGCCATTAACTTATGTGTGGGTTGTGAATTATCCTTTCTGAATTTGACCTGTAGCTTTGAGAGCCAAAAAAGCTGTCTTCCTTGATTTTTTTGCTTGGGATCACACATGCAAATGCAGGGGCTTTTCTAGTTCTAAAAATTTTCTGAATGTTGAATACAACTTTCTGCTGATAACATGTAGAAACCCAGCCTCTCCAGGTTTTTGGTCCATTGTGACTGACTGTCAGAATTTTTTGTAGATATCATGAATCTTCTTTTTCTTCTTTCTGTGTTGATACTCTGTATAATGCTCTTTATGACTCCACACAGGTCCCTTGAAAGGACCTTCTGTCTTTTCTTTGCTTGGCAGCTTTCTCCTAAGCCGAGCATGTAAACATCTATCTCCTGAAGACGTATCCCTGTTAATCACTTATGGTGCCTCTCTTTGAACTTCTTTCCGTTAACGTTGCAGTTTTTAACTGCAGTTAACAAAAGCCAGGATAAAATGTTATTATCAGCCCTTCTTCTGGCTTAAAAGAGCCATGTTACGTTTATGCCCCAGATTAGCAACTGCTGTACAACATGAGCTACGTAATTTGCTGTTTTCGGTATCTTCATCCTCAGATCTCTTGCCAGAGCACTGTGACTGTATCAGTTTATTTCCAAATTTCTGTGTTGAATCAATTTCCCCCTGTCGTGAGCCAGAAACAGTTTTGTGCCAGGGGCATTTCAACTGATTTAATTTGTTGCCAATTAACAAACTTTTAATCACTGATTCTGGTATTGAAGCCAACAAACAAATACAAACTTAGAGACACACCTCAGCTCCCCTCCAGATGCCTCTCCTCCCTGCTCCGTGGTCTCCAGTTCTGTTGCTGCACGTGGCACCCAGTCCCTTTGGTGGGGCAACGGGCCTCACCAGATAGCAGGAGGTGAGCCTTTGTAGCTAGTGCATTGGGCAGGACTCAGAAGACCTGTGTCTCATTTCTGCATCTGGGAAGGTCTCTGCACCGTTTCTTTCTGTGCTGCTGTCTCCTATCTGTAAGCCAGAAAAAATGGCAGTGACCTGCTTTAGGTAGTACTGTGAAACTGATTGCTGAGAAGCAGTCCAAGAGGACATGGTGTTCCTGATGTAACTGAAGCTTTGGAGTCTGTCAGTCTTGTGGGAGTTTGACGAAGCAAGGAGGTAGAACAATTATGTAAGGATATATGGATGTATATGTTGTCTTATCATTGCATTCAGTTGGTTCCTGTCCCATCCGTAGCCCTAAGGAAAGCAATAGTAATCAAGTGGCACAAGATACAAATCTATATCATGTGTGGCGGTGTGTTCTTCCTCTTCAGAAACAATGAATTTACAAATGTTGTGTTGTGACATCCCTCTGGATTATTGCAGCTCGATAACTGATGTTAGCTCTGACACGTCAGTTTTCAAGGTCCTTTTCATGACAGGTCACCAGCTGCCAGAATTTCACTATCAACTGGATCTCAGTGAAAAATTCTTTAAAGAAAAGGGGGGCGGTATTTTTAGCTGAGGTCATTCCAGTGGTCTGGTCTGCAGGGAAGTTTCACAAACTGAGAAGAATAACAGATTACAGTGCCAAGATGGAGACAGGGAGGTTGCAAGAGAGCAAGAAATCATTAAGGCACGTTTACTGTCAAAGTTACTACATTGTACAGTTACACCTGGAGTATCTCATAATCTTTGTCATACACAGTGAGGTTTGGAAATTCCTTTCTTCTTTTGCAGATGGGAAACTGAGGCCCAGAGAAATTAAATGAGTTGTCTGTGGTCACATCAGAAATATGACTACGGTTGTATAGGAAATATTGTGAACTGAGGATTTAATGTAAAATCCAAAGTCGTTGCTCTGACTAGGCCATCTCACTTCTAATATAGGCCAAAGGTTCCGTCTGGGATGTTTAATTGTTGTTGATGATCATTTTACCTTTATCAATGAATAACCTCTACAGAGGAACAGAACACTGCAACATGTGTTGACCATAAGCTTCATACTGCTATTAGGCATAAACAGAAAATGAGAACTAAACTCTGGGCAGCTGGTGTCCTCTTTTTGAAAATGTAGGCTCAGCATACAGCCAAATATACTGTGAGTCAATGCAGATTTGCACATTTGCTGCAAAAATTAAAAAGTTGGTGGAGTAATGCTAAAACTCCTTCAACACTGACATAGAATCTGTGGCACCTCATCTGGAGATCAGCCTCTACACGTTAGCCCTTTATTCCCTAGAAAAAAGTTGGCAGATGTTGCATCAGTCTCTGTATGAAGGGCTCCTGTTTCCTGAAGATTCCTTTGAGGCAGCCATTCATGATCCTCACTGCAGAATATTCATGATCCCTTCTATGTTCCCATTCCGGCCTCTACTTTCAGTTGCTGTGGATGGCAATTTCCTTGTGCCAGCTTTTGCATGCACCTGCAGGCTTCCCAAAGCTGTTATTCCTTCTCTATTTGTTTACAACTCAGCCTAGTACTTAGTGTTTTCCTCACTTGTGTTTAGTACCCAGACAACTCACCCTCAAAACTGTGCAGATACACTCTTTCTCATCCCAACAGTGTGGATGAAAAAAAACCCCAGGGATTAATTAATTTCACTGTACACAGGGTATAAAAACTTTGTTGGAAAATACATAAAAAGTAGACCACTTAATTTTTATTTGACTTTTCTGAATAAATTTACAGTTCATCTTAGATAATTAACTTTAAGTCACTACTTTTTAAAAAATCAAAAGTAAAGATATGGAATGAAGTTGCAGCTCAGGTTTTTCTTCCCACTACACTGTCACAGAAAAACCTAAGCTATTTCTGGTTGTTCTTATTTTTAGATTGTTCTTCATATACCATCTACCATCATTGAAATTAATGAGAAAATAAAAGGAGTGACCTTTGGCTGAGCACATACAGTTTATGCATGAGCTAAACAGCAGGATCCTTTTTCATTCTTCTTTTTCCCACATTCTCTTTCTCCCTGCTCTCCCCCATCCAAATATCATTTGTAAAGCCTTTAGAGCCTTTCATCCTATGTGTTTCCACTGTGTTCCTTTAGATGAGTCTCAGGTCCATGATTCACATCTATTCTCTTGTGCTGAAAGGTCAGCGGCACCCTTGTTTTATGAATATAATGCACCGTTCTCTTGAACTTCAGAACCGTTTCCAAAACTCCCAGGCAAAATTCATACAGCTCAGGCTGCAGATAAATGTCAGCAATACTATAAAGAGCACTCTCAGGACACAAATACAACCCTGGACATTCAAAGTTACGTTGTTTAAAATAAACCTGCATTTACTGAAGATCTGAATAGTTTTGAAGACATGATTCCAAATGAAATGTTAATTCTGAACCTGTGGCCTCACCGTACTCTTGAATATCTAATTCAAGCCCAGCTTTCTGCAGCAGGTAGATGAGTCCATGCAACAGATACTCGTTCCACAAAGCCACTCCCACTGAATAGAGCAGAAACTGCCCGGCGAGGTTCACTTGGGCACCACCGTCAGAGAGAACTGCGTGCAATCATGCGGAGGTGGTTCTCTGCCAGCCCACCTGCCTGCCACGAGGAAACGCTCCCAGCTCTGCCTGGTTTGGAGGGTGGGTCGGATAAGTACTCATTATAAATCTCACCTTGAATTATTTTCCATGCTGCGGTTTGGGAAGCCTTGGTTGAAAATAATAAGGACCGAGTGCTGCCTCCAAACTGTGTTTGAAGGTGTAAAAGGTTATTTTTCTGGCTGAGGGTAGAGAGTTCAAGTAGGGGTGCTTCATGACCAAGAGACTCTCCTTTGCGTTAGCAGGAAGAGGTATGCAGTGATTTTGAGAGGAAATGCTATGATTTTCCAGTACTTGTGGCTCACATTGCTAACAAAAATGAGAGCTGATGTGCTGTTGGGTTAAGGGAGATGCTGATGATAGTGTAAGACACCAATACTGACAGTAAATCCAGATTACAGTTGTTTATGGAAAACTTGCTCTGATTTTTAGTTCTGAGTGTGTGGTTGTACCTCCACGTTCTAGCGTTTAAGTGGATAGTTATTTATTGCTCCTTTAGCTTTGTGTGAACAACCCCGAGTATGTATTTTCTTTGGAGATTTTCGGTAGTATTTTAAAACATTGATTACTGAAAAACTTGCGGTAAGTTTTTACGTTCTGGTTGTTTGCCACGAGTATTCACAGACAGGAAGATTCATATGCTAGCGATGACTTATGTTGCCGGTTTCATTTTGGTTAGTGAGACGTTCTTGAATAGGTCTTCCCATGAGGACTAGTGGTGTCACTGCGCGTCTCGGGCATTTATTGGTGCGTGGCAAGAGGGGCACACGTAAATTGCGAAGCCGCTGGAGAAGTAAATCACTGGAACCCGGGGGGGGCGGCTCTCGGTCCGGCACCCGGGAAGCGCACGACACGCGTTGTGCTGTCGGAGCCGGGCTTCGGGCAGCTCACCCACCCCGCTCCCGGGAGAGCGCCCCATTCCCCGGGTCCGTCCCCTCGCTCCCAGTCCGCCGGCGGTCGTTGCCCCCGCGGCCGTTGCTGCGGGCCGGGGG
>WAAD01032501.1:24574-40145 GCA_013389945.1 Fregata magnificens | reverse complement strand
GCCGGGAGCCGCTCGACGCGGCTCGCCCTCTCCCGCCGCTCCGCCAGGCGCCGGCGGAGCCGAAACTGGGCAGTGCTGTTCAAGGCTATTCAGTAACAGCCTTGGTCATAAATGATTAACTGCATACCCGGGGAATAGGGAGCCGGGTCTTTCCGAGCGCAGCCGTTTATCCCCGTCTGTCTTCGCGGCCAGACGCGCTGAGCCAGCGGTACGTTTGTTCCTGAAATGCTGCCTTACGTTTATGCATGGGCTGTGAAACGTTGCTGCGAGTGCTGACATACCATAAGGTAGGGACGAAGGTTGCTGTGCCCTAGCTACTGTTTCTGGGCGAATCCCCCCGTTTGAGGATTTATTTGCATCAAGGTAAAAGACCGCTAAGGTGATATGGCTTGTTTTGGTTTGGGTTTTTTGGCTTGTTGGGGGGGGTTTGGTTTGTTTTGGGTTGTTTTTTTTTTTTTTTTTTTTTAACGTTCATTGTCTTTCTTACTGTGTACGAAAAATGTGACCATTAGGTGTGCAAGTTCTTGATAAGTAGTGGTAGCTGGCAATACTCTTTTATTCTCTATCAGAATGCAATGCTTCTTTTGTTGAGCTGTAAATGAATAGTGTAAGCTTATTCCCCACCCTCAGCCTCATCATCCTGAGATGTGAATCACTTGTACTACCAGATCTATTCTCTTTAGGAGAGCTAAGAGGCACCACAGAAAATCCGTCTGTTTCATTCTAGGTCACATTCACCTGGATTGATTTGGTTGATTCCAGCTTGAAAATGTGCAAATGCTTTATATACTTCAAGGCAACTAATGATCTTCTGTGGGAATTCTTTTCTGTTAACTTTTAAATTTGAATCACCAGTGTATGTGTAAAGTATCTTTCTTCCGTTTCTTGGAGCTCCTGATGCAGTCATAAAATATTTTTCAAAATGTGATGATTCACGGAAGGTAAACTAAAAACTTTCTAAACAGAAAGTGGAAAAGACTGCTGCATGCTTCTGCACGGTTAACCAGGAATGTATTTGCACTGGCCATGAAAGAAATCCTGGGTGGTAACCTGTTGAATGCCACTGACTGGAGTCTTTAAGCTGCTGTAAGCAGGACACTGTGCCCTTGCCACAATTGTTGCCGTGAATGCAGTCAAACTGTGCAAATGTAGAATGATTTCCAGGTCAGAACAGGTTGATGAGTTCTGTGAGGCGCCAACACAATCTGCTGGAGCTGAATGCTGCTGAGTGTTCTCCCACTAATTGTGTTGTGGGAGTTGAAGCAGTTTGGCCCTTTATGAGAACAGCAGGATCTGTTAAATGTAATGAGACACCAATCAAGATAAGGTTTGTACTGTGTTAGGTGCTGTATAAACATGTAAGGAAGTAAGGTCACAACTCTGGGAAATTTACTGTGTAGGAAACTCTTGTACCTGAGAAGAAGTAAATTAAGTACCCTTCAAAACGTTCCCAGGGTTATCCTTAAGTGAAGGAAGGGTCTATTTCCACAGTCCTTATGCCCAGGCAGATGCCTGAGAAGGAACATGTGCTTGGGAGTTATTGTTTTGTCTGACATATAGTTATGAGCTTAAAAATTGAACACAGGCATCTCCAATTACTTTCTGTGTTGAGGGAGGTTTGGTTCTGAATCTAGATCAGTTTTTCTTATCTAGCCTTTCTTGTGCAAAGAAATGGAAATGAGGCTATGTCAGGATACCTTCCTGCTGTTTCCCAAATTTTAAGGCAGTATCTGTCTGGAACAGAAATCAGTTTGGGTCTCTTTTTAAGAGAAAGCACAGCAAGATTCCAATGGCTTGCAATGTGTTTTACATTTTGAGTTTTCTTCTAGCAATGGTGGAAGTACCAAAGCTGTGCCTGTCAGCAGTTGTAGGCAACCTGTATTTGGTACTAATTCCCCCAGGCTGTTATATTCGTGTTGCTTTTCACCCAGACGTGTTGCCTCTGTTGTCATCCTAGGGACTGTATTTCCTGCTATGTTTGCAGGGCCCATGTCTTAGAGGTCTTTGGATGCTGTTAAGTAATGCTAGTCATGCAGAATACGAAAAAGATCCCCAATCATTTTCTCAAAACAATCTGGTGTGGTGCTTTACACATCCAAAGGAAAGGTCAAACTCCACTTTTCACTGTGCGCTGGAGGGTAAAAGTAAAGATGTGTAATGATTTGGAGCAGAAGACCCAGGAGCAGTGAGGCTTTGCACAAAGATCAAGGGAAGAAAAATAATTTATAGTTAACTGTTAATTGTAGTTAACTTGTAGAGAATATTAAGGATTTTATTGCCCATGTTACTCTGGGGAAGTATGACCTCATACCTATGGCTGGCGCTACTGTCTCCTCCATCCTCCATGTTTTTCTGCACTGTCTCAGTCCTTCAGTTTCTCTCTTCTGCCTCCTGCTTTTTCTTCCCTCCTCAGATGCTTCACCAGCTTTCTCTTGCGGTTTTCTCCTTCGTGTACAAAAAAAGAACAGTAGTGAAATAGTTAACTTTGATAGCATAGTGCCTTTATTTTAGACTGGGCCCCTTCCCCTGCTAATAGTTGTTTGAAAGCGACACTCCATAGGATTATTCTATCAAAGAATTTGGCCCTGAACTTCACTGAGATTAGCAGGGGCCTGTGCAGTTCACATCTCTTTGCCCTGTTCGTTTCTGACCACCTTGAGCTTCAAGAGACGGTGCGGCGTTGTTTTGCCTCTACTTTGTGTTTGCAAGATTCTCTTTACAGTCCTGAGGACTATAAGCTCGCGCGTTACAGAGCGTGAGATGATGGGGTGTGTAGTTACCTTGGGGGCATATTTGGCATGGCAGGACTTTTACTTCCAGTATATATCTGAAAGTGGCATTGTGGGTGACTTTGGCCCTGGTAGTGCTGTCTTGTAACGTGCCAAAGACCAGCTCCTTGCCTGATGGAATTTGATAGGGCGGTCAGAAGAGCTAAATCCAACTGGCACCTTGACCAATGGCATGTGCAAATATATACTGCTTGATTTCAGGAGGGGTTGTGGGAGCACAAGGAATTCTGCGATGTGGCAAGAAGCTGGAGGGTGAAAACGGACATTTTCTGGTGGTTTAGTTTCACAGTACGTGGGTGGAACAGATGGGTGAAGAGGGCAAGTCTGACAGCTGTGACTTTTGTTTCTGAATAGAAGTGCACTAATTCCCTAGTTCTGGATATGGATTAGAAGAAATCTGGTTTTGCTTATTAGCCCCCACTGTCTTTCCTGCTGAAAGTTTGTCCATGTGAAGCTTGTTTAGAAACTCTGTCACGAAATCATGTGTGCAAATCCCATTTTGGGTGTGTGTGCATTTGCGTGTAAAACCTGAGAACTGAAAATGTGACTGGGCAGGTGGAGAAGTTAAATATTTCTTACTTCTGAGAAGTTATCAGCAGATGTAATTGACCCTTTTTTGGCTTCAGAAACAGACTTCAAAATTAAAGAGCCAAGTGCTGGTTTCTCAATATAAAAAATGTCTTTTTGTTGAATAGGCCACCATATACTTTATGGGTGATGGCAAATTTGCTCAATTACTAAAGTGGTTATTAAGCAACAGTGACAATGCTTTCAGTTATTATCCCCGTGCAGTTATACTTTTACTAGATCTTGTACCAAAAAAGCTTCTGATGATTTTCTGTTTAGACAAGGCATATAGTGCTGCAGACCCTGATTAGGGTTTTGGAATAAAGTAAAAACTCTGCATATGTTTTAAACTTTTCTCGTAAAACAACAATAATATAGAATGCCTGCCCATCTTTTTGTAATACAGAAGAGACTAATCTAAAAATATGCTCTGCGTATACATAGTAGGAAGGGGTTGTGGCATAACATTTTCAAAGCCTGTTCTTTTCTTGGTTTGCTCTTAACTGAAGCTATACAGTTTCTTCAAAAACCATGAGTTACAAATGAATCTGGAATACTTTGTGACTCCTTGTCCTTTTCCTTCAGACAAAAGGCCCTTTCAGTCCATTGTGGAACAGTCACCAATTTTGATGTGGTCATTCAAGAAAAGGATAGTGATTGGCCTTTATAATAGGCCTTTCAGTACCCTCTGTAGTGGTTTGCTAACTGAAAGAAATGCCTATGGCTGTGTACTGTGTCCAGTGTTTAAATTACTGATGAACCTAATCTCCCAAGTGTTGAAAAGGTAAGAGTTCAAATGGCAAAGAAGCCTCACCTGTTTCTGAATACCAGAGTGCTGCTCCTCAGAGTTCGGGACAGATTTTGGGCCATGTAAACTGGTACAGTTTTATTTAATGTTCATTGACTGAAGGTCTGTTCTATTTCTTTTTTTTTTAAAGTGGTAACTTAAACCTGGTGTTTCCATGAACTGTGCTTCTAAGAGGACTGATGCTGTTTTATATTCTGAGTGGCATTCAGCAATGTTATCTGTTTGTGCTGTGCATGGCCAAGTGGACTGTGGGTATGATTTCTCGGGAGGTGACTATCCTCGAAAGTTGTGGGCGTGTTTTGAGTTAGCATTAAAGAAGCTGCTACCACTGTTGTGTTGACAGCACAGTCTCACTGAGTTGTTATCCTTCTGTGCTGGTAAGGACAATCTGCCTGGCAACATTTCAAAATAAACACCCCACATTCAGGGCAGGTAGGCTGGTGTTTGTTGTCCCAACCTAATGCAAAATCCATGCAAGGATTTATGGTGTTTGACTGAATCTTACCTGGAACAGCACCAAAAGATAGTGTTTGTGCTGTGAGACATTTCTGAATGGTGGTAGCTCTTCAGGATCCTGGTTAATTTTGTTAGAAACCTGTGGAGAGCTTGCCCTGAAGGTTCAGCGCTGGGGTGTCCGCCTGAGTGCTCTCCTTGGCATATGGCTTTTATTGCTGCTGAAGACTGATGCATGCTGACAGCTAATGGGGTGGCAGATCAGGACTTGAGCCTTTCTTATTGGTTTAGGTACAACTGCCAAGAAAGAGTATTTGGGCTTCGGATGACTCTAAGCTCAAACATGTACTCAAATGGTTGTTTCAGACTGAACTACTTCTTAGTAATGTATAAAAACAGCTTTCAGTGTGTACTGTCCTACATGTGTCCAGTTTGTGGCTTTCACTTCTGCACTACACTTAAACTGTCCACTTTTAGTATTTAAATTACAGTGCTGTGTATGGTTCTCTGTGTAAAATTACATGTAATAAAAGCCTTGCACGTGCAGTCTGGGTGTGGTGGCACTTCTGAGTGGGAATGTATTCAGAGACTGTGGTTTATACTAATGGTGGAAAAACCTGCAAGTCCCAAAACTTCATCACTGTGGGACTTCTCCTTTCTCTGTTGATGGAGGGAATAACTATGTTCTGCAGTAATACTAGCCTGTGCAGAATTTGATTTAGTGATCTTTAGGACTTGGTCTGAATGAAATGTTGCCTTTTTTGAAATTCTGTTTTCCAATAATAACTTAGTGCTGGCTAGAAATTGTTTTGAATTGGCTGGTTTGTTAAGCTGCTGGCATGAAGTTGTGCTTTGGTGTTAGGATAGGAGCTTGTGCTCCTTGCTCTGGAGTTGGTGTGGAAAGGGATGGTGTGGAGATAGACTGCTTGCACAGCACTCGGATGGAAAGAGGCTTCCCCATCTGTTCCCGCAGCTCCTGAGGTTGCCCGTGTACTGTAGCCACTTTGTTACTGGAGTGAGAGAAGGAAACCTACTTATCATTAAAATCCTCAAAGAACTTTAGGGCTTCTGCCTCCACAGTAGCCAAATTATGTTGTATACAAACACAGTGGAAGCCAGAAAGGATTGGATGATTCATCTGGCCAACAGAAAGGCAGCCAGATCTGAAACATAAGGAAGGAACAGCAGAAAGGAGTCAAAAGGTCAGGTGTACTATCAGATGGACAGAGTTGTAGCATGGGTAGGGCAAGAGGTGTATCTGCCAATGGTGCCCTGAAGAGATCTGCAGTGTGAGGCAAATACAGGTGAATTAGAGCAGCTGCTGTGGCTGTGTAAGAAGAGTGCCCAGAGGCTTGTAGTAGTGAAGAGAGCGGAAGATGGTGGTTGGAACGAGCCCTGGTGAGGGAGGAAGGTCAGCGAAGGTCCCAGGGGCTGGAAGGAGCTCTGGCAGTCAGAGGACACCAGGTTTTTGACCATGTCTGTTTAGATACTCAAGTGGGAATGGAAGCTTGTGAGGTGAGGGTGAAAGGCGGGAATTATAGGGAATATCTGTTCTGTGTGATGGTAATACAAGATCAGGGCTTCCCTGGCCCTGATGGGTTTTTTCTCAAGTTTGGCCATTTGGTTAAGGATCTGATGGAAGTGATGGGCTTGCAGCAGTTCGTATGTTACTGATTTAGAGCCAGATTCTCTTGGGGCTTATCCTCACCGAAATCAACAAGCACAGTTTGGCCCATTATCGTTGCTTCCTTGTCACTCAATAAAAACAGTTCTCCCTTTATTATCTGTTGCTAAAACCACATACCTGTCTTTAATATCTTGCTGATTCTTAACCGAATTGCTGGTGGGTTGGAAGGTTTTGCAGAAGGCTAGAGAACATGGTTGGCATAGAGTTGATTGCAATAGCTGCACTGACTTTTTTTTTAATGTAGTAATTATTGTTTTATCCTAAAAGAAGTAAAATAAATATCCAAACAGTGATGTGTTGGGGAAACCTTGAGCTGAGCAGACAGTCAGCTTTGCATCAGAAGAGTTCTGACTCTCTGGTGTTTATCTTTGTGTGAAAGGGGACTATGGAAAATGTCATAATTTTTCTGGCACATGCTGAAGACAGGAAATCCTCAACATCAGCGGAGTTGCACTTTTGTGATACTGGTGTAAAATTAGTATCTTCCCTTACAATCTTTTTATATTTTCCTTTTTTGTTGTATAGTTATTTTTTTTACGTTAAGTTTACTGGGCTTTTCGATACAAGATGGTTCTAGTGGTGTACTGTTGGGTCTGCATCACAGCATGGCCTGTAACCTCACAATTTTTTCCTGTCATGAGAGACACAAGCCCTTCACATGTCTGAAATAGGTGCAGTCTAGGTCCTCTGCAGCTTAGTTTCTGGGGAAGGGATATTTCAAACTAAGGTCCTGTCAGAGCTCTGTGTGTATTAGAAGTTTTGCAGCACTTTTGATGTGAGTAGGAGTTTGGCTCTATGTCCTTAGCCAAGAATACGGCATGAGACACACAGCTGTGGAGCAGGCTGCAGCAGTGTGCTGCCTTTCACTCCACTAGTCCTGTGTTTATGTAGTGCTCAGTACTGAAACTTCTGGCAGTTCTGTGAGAGGATTCACAGTCCACAGGGTGTTTTGGGATGAAGGGTACTCTGCAAGGTGAAGTGTTGTATTTTATTTTGTGGTAAAGAGAGTAAGCCTACAAAACCAAGGAAGTTCTGAACAAGGGCAGGCATTTGGCAGTCTGGAAAGTCACCCTGCTGTTGCCTAATCTGGCAACAGATGGCCATGTACGTAAATTCATCTGTTGCACTGCCATCACTTGACAAAGAATGATGGGTTGCCTTTCTCTGCGCTAACAGGATGAGCTGAGGTTCCCATACCTGATTCCCTTCTCTTAAGTTACAGTGTATCCAACCCTGATTATTTTGCATATTACCCTATAGATGAGGAAAGTTGGAAACTTGTAATTGCCTTGCTAGTGTTGGATTTTCAGAGATGTTGAATGCAGAAAGTTTTAAGTGGAATTGTGTGCAGTCAGGTCTTCTGAAAATCAGGCTGTAGGTGAATGGTGGTACCTTCCAAAGCATTTTAATGAGAATTGCCAAAGAGCAAAACCAGATTTATTAAGCTATAACAAGGGGCTTGTTAAATGGAAGAGGGATCATCTTGCAGTTGCAAGGTCTATTAAACTGCAAAAAGGTTAGTCATTACCATTGTTGCATCATATTAAAGGAATGAAGCAATGTAAATGCAATCATTAATTAAACTGAATAGCACACCTTTAAACTATCATTCACTATTTTAAGTAAATAATATCTTCTTCCTTTTGGAGAGCAGCTCAGCCTGATATTAAAGATTCCTGTTCTGTAAATGAAAAAAGAAAAAAATCAAGATTACTGTTACTTATGACAAAAAATAGACATTTTGTATCATGGTATAGTGCTCATTCTGGGCTGAACTCAGCCTACCAGGCTCTGCATCCTCGCTGAGGATGTGAAGATGGAGCCCAGCTCTTCAGAAGTGGTTTAATAGAGGGAAATGTTAAAATAGCATTGTAGCAAGGGCTGTTTTCTTCAGTGCCAAAAGACCTGGGTGAGGACAACTCATTTTGAAATCTTGGGCTGTAAGGTAAGAGTGTGATGAAGGTGCTTTGCCACACATGTATGGGAGTGAGGCTCTTGCAGAGCTGCATTCTTCCTGCAGGCCTGATGGCAGGCATGGGGAACCGCTGGAACTGGCGCCAGCTGGCAGCTGGGGTGGTTTGGGATGACTGTTGCTGAGTGTGCTGGTTTTGTTGGATTTTTTTCTTTAAACAAATTTGGTACCAGACTCTATAAAAGGCTTCGCCTTTTGCTAGTTTAGGATTTTTCTGGGAGGGACCTCAGGGGCTGTTATGCGCTACACTTTTGGACATTTTCAGGTTGTAGTACTGGCCACAGAAAAGAGCTTTGGAAAGGAATCTGCTGTTAATTGAAATGGAAAATATAGGGATATACTATATAGGCTCTTGAATGGAAAAAGATGGAATCCTTAAGAGAGGCCATAAGTTATTAAGCCTCCATGTTAATACAAATGTAGAATGGTACCTGTTAATGGATTAACATTTAAAAAACAAACAACCAACAAAACACCACCATCCCCCCACCCCCGCTCCAAAAAAAAACCCCAAACAACAAAACACACACAAGTGTGCAAATAAGCTGTGTGTAGTTAAAGAAAACATCCAAAGAGCTGTCAGATGGCAGTGATGGGATGGGAATATCAGCCACTCATATTCAGCACTATCTGAACTCTGCTATCTAAAATTTTCGGCACATGTGATACAAGGAAGTCTAAGAAGTGTGTGTATGATCTGCCTTGTTACACATACAGAGATAAAGATAATATGATTTACTCTGATCTGACTCTGTATGCTTTTTTACATGACAGTTTTAAATTTTCATGTAGCTTCTTCCTTGAAAGAGTCTACCAGATTTACCTTCCCACAGCTTGATCCTGCATCAGGATCAACCTAGGAGCAGGAATGGGGCCCAGCCCTTGCCTGTTTCTAGCTGTCTCCCCAGATTGTTTGGAACACTACTTCCATATTCAGCATATAGGCTGAAACCTGGAGCTGTCTATTTGCTTTTGATAAGAATCTAGGATTTCTTTGTTGTTTTAAAAACAAAATATGAAAAAATAAGATGTTGTTAATTTTTGCCTCAAAGTGGCTAATGAATCCAGGCTGATAATTTGTATAAAAGATTTGGCCTGAAGTTGTGTGAAGTAAATGAGCTCTCATAATTCCTTGAAAGGAGAAGCCAAGAAGAGAACTGCTAATAAGGTCCTAACCATTACATGTTAACAGCCATGTGATAATATTAGTGTAATTACTGACAGATGTGAGCATTCCTCTGTGAGAAACATAAAGAGCTTAAGTGTATTGAACCTCTTGTCACCACAGTGATAGGCCATCAGAAGAAAAACACTCATACAGAGAGTGCATCTTTCAGAACTGTTAAAAAATGACTCTGCAGTTCCATTTCATATGCAGTTTGTAGGTAAAGAGTAGGGCCAAAGCAACACCTCGATCTCTGGAAACTTGTCTGTGTTGCTAATAAGTGTTAGTTTCTTAGTAACAATTTCTCTTCTGGCATTAATTCTTTGGAATTCCCGTTCTAGTTGTATAGGAATTGATTTGCCAGTTTCTAAGTTTGTCTCTTACATAAAACCTGAAAAAATACATGACTGAACAGTGCTCTGTTCTATTGGTTTAAGTAATGTTTGTTAAGCAACCTGGATCGCAGGTCCTGCCCAGCCCTGGCTACATTGCCTCCCTTAGCCTGGCTGCCTTGCTGCGGCTTTACCTTGGTCAGGTTCTGAATTATTATTTGATTAATTGTTAGGTTTTTTGTTGGTTTTTTTTTTTTTTACAATGGCTGTATCTCTTACCTTCCCATGATATCACAGTCATCAAATTTAGGTCAAAGTAGTATCCTAAGGAGAGGCTATGTTTCTAGAAGTCTTCTCTTACTTAAATGCGAGGCATGTGAGAGGGACCAGCTAATGGTATTTCTGATAAACTATTGGACTTCATATTCTAGTACCAGACTTTATATTCTAGTTCTGTCTTCAGGCTTTTAAATTATTTTAAAAATATTATTTATTTTATATAATAAATAATATAAAATAACTATATGTTGATATATTTAGACATACCTAAAATTTGAAGGTTTTCCTTAAATTTCTGTCATCTTTTTACTTAACCATAAGGCATCAGTGCTGAAGGAAGATGGTTTCAGTGGTTTCATGTTTGTTCCTTAGCGGGCTAATGTTACGTACTGTGTTCTATGATAGTTCTTGTTTCTTTTTTGCATTTGCAGCATGTTTGGTTTTGAGGGTGGGGATGGACACATTGGTTGTGCACTGAGTTTTTTCTTTATTCCTTCACTTATGCTGGAAGTTCTGACAACAATCGTAGGGAATTGGGTAAAAAAATTGGCCTCTAATACAATGAAGAGTGGCTGGTTTGTTTTTATCTGCTACCCTTTTTAAAGTATGAAAGATTAAAAGAATTTTCTCACCTACCACCCCCACATATAAAATGTCTTTCCCATATAAAAAGTACTTGTATTGCCTTAAAAAAATTCTTAGAAAAAAATAATGTTTCTGCTCATTTCCCTTTACTTTCTCTTTAGAGAAGATGTAATTAAAAGAGTAATTAGTGTGTAATGTTTTGAAAGTCATCTAAATAGGAATTGAAATTAAAATTTTAAAAGTCTGCATTTTTTCTTTCCTTTTTTCTTTTTTCTTCCTTCTAAGCTCATTCCTGGAAATCATGTCATGCCTCCAGTCAATTCTACATGCATAGTAGCATGCACCTAACACACCATTTCTAATCTAGTGGGTCTCATAGTCCTTTAGGTAGACCAGCTTCCTAATCAGATACTGCTGGCAGGAAATAACCGTGAGGAGTGGCAGCGGTGGATTTTCAGCCATGCTTCAAGGCTGGCTTGAATGCTGATAGTTCACTGTTAGTATGATTTGTGTTAAATGAGGCATTTCACTATATACAAGATGTGAAAAGATGTAATCATTTCACTCCTATTTTGTAACTTGGTAATTCTGCTTTTAATGGCCAGCTTTTACAATGTGCTGTAGTCCTGAACATACACCAGGAGTTGCTCGTATGGCTTCTTAAGTTCATTGACTTGAGTAATTCACTAGGAGAAGAGATGTACTTATGTACTAAGGTGGCTGAGATATATTTCATTTTTAACATATGGGTGATCAAGGTGAACACAAGGTAGTCAGGCAGTGTGCATGTTTGAAATCTGCAGGTGTGGATGTTAAGGTATTTGCTGACATGTGAAAGCTTCAGTTGTTCATACTGAGAACTAGAGTTAAAAGGATGATGTTGATTTCATGGGTGATGTGAGCAGAGCCTATACCATGCAGGTCCATCTGTGAAAGTCAGGAGGCCTTGGAAACAAGAAAGGTAGGTTGTAGCCATATTTATTTTTATTGTGGGCCCCTCCTCCCCTTCTACTTATGCAGCAAAAATCTTAGGAAATAAAATGAAAAAAATAAATAACATCAGTGTACTGTGAGTTTGCAAAGCTAAACCAAACAGAAGTCTGATAGTTCGCAAAGGTTGGGTTAAAGACGGTAGCTTGGCCACATAGCAAGCACATAATGTTTTCTGTGCAACTTTCTGTCATTAACTGTAACGTTACTATTTTTAGTGTACCATAAAATATGCAGACACTGTCTTGTGGGTGAGTGGATATTACTGGAACAAACTTCACTCTTGGTATCTCAAAGGCACTTGGTGCAGAGGTGCCAAGTCATAAGTCAGTTGCTGAGGCTCAGTGTCAGCAGTAAATACATGTTTGTTCCTAGGAAAGTAAATACAGACAGGAATTATGAATAAATGATCCATACAGAAGGTGCTATGCCAATAAACTGAGGCAAACTCTGATTTCTTTTAGCATAGGGTGTGTGACTTCACTGAAGACATTCCAGATTTGCACCAGCACACACTCACTTTTATTCAAACTCATTAGCAGAAAAGAAAACCAAGCTGTATTTTTGCTTTATTTTAGCCAAATTCCTTCATAAGTAAAAGACTGACACAAGTGTTTCAGCTGAAGCCCAGGCCAAAATATTTTCAATCATCAAAGAAACAGTAAGTTCCAGCATGAGAAGTTTGCTTCAAAACTTTGGGGGTTATTTTGTTATTTATATGTCATTCCCATGAAAAGGCTGCTTTGACGTACAAATTAGTGTTTCATGGAACCTTCTGTCTCAGGGCTGCAAGAGGTCTGTGTGCTTTCCTTTGTGATGTGAAATGCCACATGGGAATGAGATCTCATTTACACCCATGACTGAGTCTGACCAAGATCCCCTGGGTAATTTTGTTCCTCCTTCCTATTAAAACTTCAAAAGAGGCTAGAGTTATATTTACATTTGTAAATTGATTTCATTATTCATTTTTGCCCATTATGATCCCATTCTTAGAATTTGTATGCAACAAGAAAAGAGGGTATTTCCCCATTCTAAATGGAGAGAAATAAGGGTTGGAATTTTATATAAGAAGGAATATATCTAATCCCAGGAGCTCTATACTATAAAACATGCTTCATGGTTGTGTTTGGTTCTTGTAAGAGCGCCAGGAAGGACTGTGAAACTGCTTGGACGATAGCTGGCTGGGAGTTCTCGGTTCTCGTCCTTCTCCTTTCCAGAGACCAGGTCAACTAGGATGGAGTGAGGTGAAATCAGACTTGAGGATCCCATTGCCACTGCGGTACTGGACCCTGGGCAGAGTGGGTGCTCTCTGAGCAGGATGCAATACTTGCTCCAATGGGTGATGCAAAGTGTACATCCCTCTGCTGGGCTACCTTCCAGTAAGGATTCCCAGGAGATCCTGTCTCCTTCTTTGGACTTCATGTCCACTTATGTTGTCATAAAGGCAGAATCAACACTGTCGTTATGATGTGACTCAGTGTTGATGAAAAGTTCTGCTTTTCACATTCATGGTGTGATGTGTTTTTTCACAAGCACAGTGAGGTTGGCAGTAGACCAAGTCCCCTGATGCCCCCTTATCTCTGTGTCCCAGTGTAACTTGGAGGGGACGTCTTTAGATGTGGTCTCTAGTTGGGGCTTTTTGGTGATTTTAATTCTTATTTATCGTAGTCTCTGATATCGGGTAGTACACAGTAAAGCCAATATTGACTGGGTATCGGTATCAGGAAAAGCTGTAAACCTGTTCCTCAGGATTGAGCTTTTTAATGCACCTGTAGATTTCACAATATCTGCATATTCCCTGTGTTAAGTGCATGTCTGCTATAGCTATACTATGTTGGTTTTGGTACTGATCTCGCTGCCTGACCCGTGATATTAAGCCTCTGTAACACTCTACTAAATTGCAGCATAAACTCAGCATCCACAGCCTTGATGTGTTATCCACCACGCATTGATTACATCCAGTAGATACCCTTTGTCTCCTAAAATAATCCCTCATTTACTTAGAAGTGTATGTACCCAGCCATATTTTCTTTGCCTACTGCTTATTTGGATAGGCAAATAACTTTAACTGTTTTAAAAAAAAAATCATTTCCATACTTTTCTTTCTCAGAATATGATTATGTCTTGACATGCATATACAAAAATATATATGTTGGCTTTGTTATTAAGAAATGTCTATTTTGGCTTTGGAGCAGTTAAAAAAAATGCTTTATAAAGTGCTGAATAAAAAATATGTGACAGAGTGAGGGCACAACTGGTTTTGCTGAAGTGTGCAAAATATGAAGCACTACTTCCTTCAGAAGCTTCTGTCCTTCTGTTGGGAGATTGAAGACATTACATGGAGGATGTGCCAGTTTGAAAATAGTGATGATTGCACTTTAATTGAAAATGGGGTATTTCAGCTGTCATTAATTGTAGAAGCTGTAAAATGCTTAATTGTTCTGATTTGCTAGAGATGAATGGAAGGATAGTTTTTTGCCCAGAAAATGACTTTGTGGATATTTTTTTGAATTTTGTTACACTTTTTATGAATGTCTTTTAGAATTAATTATAAGGTCATGTTCTGTGTAAACTAACATACTCAAATTTACATAGGTCCACACTGAATTTTCTATTAAATCTGTGGAGGTTATTTTTAACTTGTTAACACTTACGCTGTCTGAGACACAGTATTTTTTTAGTTCCCCAGCCTCAGCAAGAGGAAGCTTTCCTGGTAGATTGACCTTTCAGTGTGCAAAAATGGCGAGTAAAACTCACAGTGGGCTCCAAGTGGCACCAGAATTCAATTCAGAGGAGGCAGTTTTCACCCAGAGGCATGGAGAGTCCACAGATTGTACAGAATCGTTTTCTCATTCCTCTTAGGATCTTGTAGCCCCTGAAGTGTACAAAAATGGAGATTCCATAGCTCCTCTAGGCACTGAACATATCCTGGCTCATCAGGATATCAGCAATTCCCTTAACCACAGCTTTCCAGTTTTGTGGTGTTGCTTGGTTACCATCATTCCCACAACTCTCAAATAAAGCAAAGCAAATGTAAAAAAAAAAAAAAACTGGTTTCTATTTATGGGCTAGGCTATTATACAGATCCAAACAAAACAGAATTGTAAATCCTCTACAGCTTCTTTAATGATTGGGTTTTTTTCCTCAAGTATTCCACTTGGCTACTCACAAAGGCTTTCTATTTTAAATATGTTTTTTCAGTGTATTGGACTACCTCTAGGATTCGGCACAAACTCATTAAGTTCAGAAGCTGGAATCCTGACTGGAAGCAAGGAGTAACAAATAATGGCTTGTGTCGTTGGGCAGTCTTGCTAACTACAGCTGGGACACTGCCTTTTCAGATATACTTTATGTGCATCCTCAGTTTAGGGCAGGGAGAAGGGCAAAGCTTAGCTTGGAATGCGTTAGGGAATATTTTCTTTAGTAATGATAATAATGAAGAACTGTCATAACTATTTGTCTGAGGATCTCATGTCATTTTGTGAATATTTCCAAATGTAGCTTCAGAAGTCCTCTCCTGCCCTTAGGGAAATAATTTTGGCATGTGGGCTCATGTGTTTCAGGGAAGATTCTCATCTTAAATCCAATTCACTGGCCTTAACAAACTATACCGACACTCTGAGAACTGAATATAGCATAGGTGCCTGGGTAGCTCTTCTGTTGTCATCCCTGTTCCACAGAAGA
Organism: Fregata magnificens; assembly: GCA_013389945.1. Lineage (NCBI taxonomy): Eukaryota > Metazoa > Chordata > Aves > Suliformes > Fregatidae > Fregata > Fregata magnificens. The sequence goes on along the minus strand of WAAD01032501.1, from coordinate 24,834 downwards.
ATTCTGTAAAATGAAAAGTACCATTTTTTTTTTAATCACCTTCAGGCTGAAAGAGGTAACAACTCTGAGACAGCCATTCTATTGATATGTTACAAATGAGTATAAGCTTCTTTTAATGAAGTTAATTCCCAAAATAAGGCTTCTCTGGGAACATATGGGTGAGTTTCTTGGTGAACAGAGTTTTCCGTAAATCTGCTAGGGTCATTAACAGTGTACCTAGAGTAGGTTACAGAAGCCCTCTTACTGTTTCTGAGAGTGGA
>WAAD01032501.1:572-19235 GCA_013389945.1 Fregata magnificens | reverse complement strand
TTCTCTCCCCCCCCCCCCCCCCCCCCGCTATTGAAATAGGGAAATCAGTTTCCATTCATGTGTGTATGGACATAGACAGGCACTCAACTGTCCATGTGGTTGTATGTCTTTAACTTTGGGGAGAATTGCTCTGAAATTTATATGCAAATCCGCAAAGGCCTTGTACTGTGGGCAAAGTGCTGGTGTCACTCTTTGGGCTTCCCTTTGTTTCAGCTGAGTTACTATTCTTGAGATAATTTGCTTATTGGAGAATGACCACACTGAAACTGCACTGGTGCTTCTCAGAGGGATTTGATTAGTAACTGGTGAGTTACTGTAACTTGCACCGACGGCCCTCTTGTGTTAATGGATAGAATGGTTCGCATCACTTAAGGTTTATCTTTCTGCCCATCCCAATGTGCTGGCTAGTTTGAGGTTAAAATAAGAGTTAGTTTTTAAAACGGATTTGTTTTACTGGGAGAATTCTATGTGTGGTCAGGAATGGGGCTAACAACAAGGCTTAGGTAATTGCCTAAGCTCGCATGGCAGTGAAGATAAGCCCTGTAAAAACTGGGAAGGGCATCTATCAGCACCCCCACGTGTTGACCAGAGCAGTAAGGGGATGAGGGATACTTTTTTCACAAGTCTCCTGTAAAGAGAAAGAAGTAAAGTGAATAAAAAGTAAAATAACTAATTACTTTTTTTTTAACTTCCAGCTGTTTTAGCAGGAGATACAGTCTATTGGAGAAGACAGAAAAATAAGAACAGAAACTGGAGTCATTCACAGTGGTAAGATGCCTTTTATATCTCTCCTTGTTAATCATTGTGACTGGGTAAGTTCAGAAACTAGTAAGTCACACTTTCAACTTATACTTTACAATGAGTTCATGAGGTTTCTTGAGCTATCCTGCTGAAGCTGATCATAGTGCCACATGCCACAGTGATCACAGGGGGAAAAAAAAAAGACAAATGCAACAATTAGTAAAATGGTGCTTTCTAAATTCCTTACTGTGTAGCTTTGACTTCTTACAAAGACACAGATTAGCGGGTAGGCGTGCCTGCTTTCACATTGTGCCTGTGTGTGATGGATAACAAATAGGAAGGTACTTTAGTTACAGTCTATCAGTGCGGGAATAAGAAGCCAGGAACTCTGGGGGCTTCTTTCACCAGGGCAGTGCAGCTTATTTGAACATCTCGGAAGCTGCTTTGGTTCCTGTTTTGTCTGCAGAGTCTGTCTTTCACCACTCCAGAAAAATTTCTTTCCTTTATCTTCTTTCTCTGTGTCATTAAGTTGATCAGCTCATACTACATTGTCCTACTGCTTCTCCTCATCCTTTTTTTAATTGTTCGAACCGCTCTGAAGATATATCATGGTTTGCAACTGAAAGTTCTGCTGAACTGGTATTCTGAAATCATCTCACACTAAATATAGTCAAAGGTGATGTTCAGAGGATGGTGGGAAAGGGCAGCTTCATAGTAATAAAAAAAATGAATTAGATAAACCTGTAGACTACAAAACTGAGAAATGCGGTCTCTGTAATTGCCTCAGTTCAGAGGTGGTCTGAACCCAATGTTTTTTGTCACTTGTTTTGAAGAAAATATTTGTTTAAACATATCAAATAATTCCTTTTGCTGTTGTGTCTGAAAGTAGGCAGTTTCCCTCTATCCAGCATGTTATGATGAAAGCATAAGCTTAGTCTGTTCCAAGCCTTAGTCTAACAAGTGGGCTAATGACCTCATCATTCTGTGTAATTCTAATGGGGATGACCATTTTTTCAAATGGCTGTAAGATTCTCCAGTTTACTTGCAGCTTAGGACATCTGGATTGTGTTCCCTGTGAATAGCTTCCTGAGAAATCTTCAGTGAATCACTTAATGCCTCAATTTTATATCTGTAAAATGAGATAACAATACTCCTACACTTGAACATGGGTGTCGGGATGATAAATAGATTATGCATTGAGGTTTGTGAAATGCTCGGACATTATAATAAATAGGCAAGAAGAAAGACTCATTTGCATGTTATTCACTGCACGCACCCTGTTTCTTTGGTGGAGGGCAGTTACACTGTTTCTTAAGGATTTCCTTTTTGCTTGAAACTTTTTTTTACACAGAGTTGCTACATGGCAAAATTCCAAAGCTTTTGGTGGTGGAAGATTTACAGGGAGACGCTGAATGGAATCAGTCTGTTACTTAATAGTTTAGCGCACTAAACTCGGTAGCGGTGAGCTGTGTGACTTCCTCAAAGGAAAGAAGAAAAAAAGATATGGATGCCCAAAGTGGTTCTTACACATCTGCTCATCCCAAGTGTAGCCAAGTAAATGATGAAATATTACTTGTCTGGCTATGAGCTCTATTTACTACAACTACGTGAATCATTGGGTCAGTTCCTGACCAGACCTTGAGCTGTCAGAAACAGATGGCCTGCCTAGGAGCAAGATACCTTGGAAGCATCTCCACCCTTGTCAGCGATGTTACACAGCACAGGGATTTCTGAGAAGAGCAGTGCTAATGTTCAATGATTTCAGTGAAAAGATGGTAGTTTTTCAGCTGTACTATGTCTTCCACATCAGAATAATGTCTTATGGCTCTGAAAATAGGGAAATTGTTGCTGGCTTGTTAGTGAAGGTCCAAATTCATGAACCAGATCATGTACTTGGGAAGGGCAGTAGTAGGGAGGTCAGTAAAGCCCTCAGACTTGTAAAGGGCTGGTTTTCAAGCTCTGAGAAATCTTCAGGTTGCTATTAAAAGGTGGCTGGTGTGTGTAAATGTTCTTTCTGGAAATGAGGCCAAAATTTTTAATCAACTCTGAAAATCTTTTCCTATAGTCTCTCCACTTCTCTACCCAGCAGTAAAATGATAATAATAAATGCTTCCTCAGACTCTAGAGTTGTGCTGAGGATTATACTCAGCTCAGATTTTTGGATGTAAAGTGCCATACAAATATGTACAGAAATAATAGAATATTGTAGACACTGAATATTGGGGGAAGTTCTACATCGGAATCTGAGAAGAGTATAGCACACCAGTCTGGAATGGGTTTTCTGTATGACTTGCTGTGGTGGGTTTACCCTGGCCAGCAGCCAAGCACCCACACAGCTGTTCACTCACTCCCCTCACCAGCTCTCCACAGTGGGACAGGGGGAGAAAATAGGAAGAGCAAAATCAAGACAACTCTTGAGTCAAGATAAAAACAGTTTAATAGGTGAAGAAAAGGCAGGGGCAAGGGGGAAAAAAACAAGCGAAGCAAAGGAGATGGCACATGACCTCGCTCAGGCAGACTGATGCCCAGCCAGTCTCCAAACAACAGCCACCTTGGAAACAGAAAACCTCATATTTTTCTTCCTTCAGCCTAGTTTTTTTATTGCTGAGCATGAGGATACTTGGTATGGAATATTCCTTTGGCCAGTCTGGGTCAGCTGTCCCAGCTGTGTCCCCTCCCAGCCTCTTGCCCACCCTCACGCTACTGGCTGTGGGGGTGTAGTGGGAAACAGAGAAGACCTTGACACTGTGCAAGCACAGCTCAGCAATAGCCAAAACACTGGTGTGTTATCAGCACTGTTGTAGCCACAGATCCAAAACATGGTGCCATATGGGCTGCTATGAAGAAAGTTAACTCCATCCTAGTCAGGCTTAGTATGCTTACTTTTAATGTAGTACTAAAAAAAAGAACCATCAGGAGAACAAAATCCTATTGTAAGATCTTAAGAACAGAGTTTTCTTGATTAAAAATGTTTTCTTGCATGTGCAGATATGACATTTTCATTAGTATCATGGGCACCTCTGAAACAGTTCAAAAAGACCTTAAGTATATGCTGAAGTTAATTTTTCTCTGAAAAATGTCTCAAAACATTTGTTTAAGTTTCATGGAATTCAGTAGCACTTAAGTGCTTTGCTGAATGGGGGCTGCATGTTCAAGCTGACTCTGTGCTGCAAGAGCAATTCTGAAGAAAGGTCTGATGTTCACACTGGGCAAATTATCTCAGAAATGGGTAGTTCTGTAATTACCTATAGATGCATCTTTTTACTGTCTGTATAAATACATAAATTTGTGCCTTAAAATAATCAACTCTACAAGTTTACTGAGATGGAATTGTCTGCATTTATCATGAAACTGGACAGATAAAATGCTTTCAAAATTAAAACATTAAGAATTAGAATTATGTGATTATCCTAGGAAACTGAAAAATAAAAGAAAAAAAGAAAAGATCTGAAGTAGGAATGAAATCTTCGTTCACTTCTGAAAAAAAATTTTAGTGAATCACTTTACTGTCAGTGTCCCTGTTCTTCCCTGCAACACTTTATTTTTGATCATGTATGCTGCTGTCAATGAAAAATAACTGGCAACTGTGTGACGCAGAGTTCAAGAAATAATTCAGATTAGATTTCACTGATCACTTTGATCAATATCAAAGTCTGAAACTGAAAGCAGGTTGAGCTTTCTCAGAATTTTCTGAGGAAATCATCGAGGTTAAAGGAGACTCCTGAGTTCTTGAAGAGATTCTTTATTTTTAGGATGTTTGGACTGCTCTGCTGTTACTGCTGGCCCTTCTTTATTCCATTTCTGTTAATATTAAGATGGATAAGCATTTGTTCCTGGTGGTGAAAAGCATCACAGTCTTTGGTGAATGTATAGCAGTGTGGCCAGTCTGAATGTAAGAGTTTGAGGTGGCCGTCTTCAAATTTCTTACTGGATTTGTCAGTCGATGCTATCCAATTCCAGGAGAGAGATGACATTATGGGATTTGGTTGGTCACACAGTAAGCACAGTGAAGCTGAAATGTCAATGTCTTCATAACAGGTATTATGCAATTTCTTATGGCTTTTCAATACTGAAGCACTGATTTGAATGAAGGTTTCCTTGGATGATGGGGAAGAGTGAACATATTCATAAAAAAACAGCCTACAGTGAAGGCAGGACAGAATTGTCCCCCTCCAGTATGTTCTGAAATGGTTCATGCTGTAAAGGTTCATGATCACAGCAAGTAGTTTTTCTTCACTAGTCATAGCTTGCATTTTTGTTCTCTCTATGGAGCATGCACTTGGAGTAGGTTGGAAGAATTGTGGATATCTTTACCCTCAGCAGCAGAGGAACAAACAGCTTCTCTGAGGGCAGTAGGATGGAGTGTGTGTTCTGCTAGAATGGAGGACCAGGGCAATAATTTGTGCCCTGTCCAAGAGCAGGGGGTGTGTGGGGATAAAGTGGTGAAAGAGTTCTTGTATTTTTCTTCCAACTGTACAGTTCAGGCAGTTTAAAAAGAGCCAAAGCATTCCCTGTTTGCTGTGCTCTGATTGTGAGCAAGGTGGCTAGACTGTCTGGTCTCAGTTAATGAGCAGAACCCCTGGAAAAATAATGATGGATAAAGTTCAGCTCTTGGAACAACTCTACCTGTGTCAATATTATTGGGAACTCTGCATGTTTAAGGAAGACAGCCAGTGGAGCTGAATCTCATCCTGTGTAAATTGCTTCTCATACGTGTGTCTTTTGGGGTTTTTTTCCCTTCATTGTTGGAGAGGAAAATCCAAATATTGAGCAACTATAGAGCCAGCTCTCTTCAGCCAAAAGCCTTGGTTCTCTGGATGCCAGCGATAGAGCTCTGTTAACCACAGAATCTAGTCTCAGCTCACATCTGCTGCCTACAGAGCCAGCCCTGTGCGTTTTGGTATGTGGCTAAATTGGAGATGTGATTTTGTCGCAGTTCTGACTGTGTGGTTTTGTCTACAGTAAGAAATCTGTACAAATGACTGCTAGAACTGCTCTTTGTGAATGAAGATGATAACTTTGTGCATGACTTCATGCAAATATAGTCAGACACCTAAAAAAAAGACTAGCTGTTCAGGAAGCACCTTTGCCTTTACTTGGGGTGGCTGTAGGAGAGTGAAGGAAAGGCATGACTGATACAGGGCCTTACTTGGCAATAAACACTGTGGTCAGCTCTTCTGTGACTGCACAAGCCACAGTAACTTCCTGCTTTGATAAGTTCAACTTTGCTTACCCCAAGTTTTGCTGTGATTTGGGCTCTCTGGGGAAGGATAACTGGCTCATAGGGAATTTGATTAGTTTTTTGGAGAAACCTTGTTCAGCAGATGTTTGACAAATGTTTCAGTTATGATGAAGTAACTCGAACCGCCCCAGCAAAACCCCTGTTTCATTGGAAAATTCCTAGCTAGCCCAGTTTATTGTCTGCCAGTTCTTACTGCATACAGGATGGTTAGAGCGAGTTGAGATACTGAGAATTTGGCTTGCTAAGTGTGGTAACTCTGTTAACTGGCACCATTTCTTTGTTGCTACTTACATGCAATATATAGGAGCTTGTAAGCGCTATTGTAATGTTGCTAATTAACAGCAGTAGGAAGAGAGATTTAGCAGTTAAGGCAATTCTGAAGTTCCCATACAAAACATGCTTTTCTATGCACTTATCTGAAATATGCTGGTATCCATGTTTGCCCAAGAAATGTGGGTATGGCATCCTTTAGCACACTGACAGTTTCAACAGGTAGGGCATTGCTGGTAACTGCAAATGAGAGTTTAATTTGATGCTTTTGAACACCAGATTCTGTGGAGCAAATAGTATGTTACTTTATCCTGCAAAGCTATGTTAAATATTCCTTTGCAGAAATTCTGGACAGATGCAAAGTAAAGGTCTGTCTAATGTGCCACAGATTTTATCAATTCATGGATTGTGGCATGCCAAAGATTACCTCCAGTGAATGGGCAAAAACAGATGGTTGAGAAATGCTCTAGAGTATGTATCTGTGCTGTACAGTGTAACTGATCTTACCTGTCTTTGAGAAAAGTACCCTCAAAATAAAACATACATTTATTTTCTTTAAAATGTTCCTCAACAGATGAACAAAATAACTTCTTTTTATTCTGTTGATAAAATTAGTCCATTTGCTATCCACGTTCATTTCCATGGCTAGTCAAACGGCTTTCCTTATCAGGATTGCCCTTGCCAAGTTAAGAAATCTGTAACTTTTCTAAAAAGCCCCTTATATGCCTGGCTAAACAAGGGCCTCCGTTCATGCACATCAGGAAACACTTCATATGCCATTGACCTTCAGAAGCAGAAAAGTTTTATGGCATTGTCTCCTGACTATTGGGGTGGGGGCGGGAGGGGGGACTGGTTAAGGTGCCTTTGTGTATTTTTGGCAGTACACAGTCTGTGTTGATTGACTGTACTTTTACAATTAATTTTGATGTACCTGGGTAGTGTGGGTTTCAGCTGAAAAGAATAATTATTGTTTTGGGTTTTTTCTCTAAAAAAGTGCAGTTCAAAGTCCAGTAAATACTCCAATAGCCACATATTTTAATGTCTAATAGCAATTAGGTTGGAGGACTGTATGAATAATAAGTAATTATAGGTTAACTTATTTATATGCTTTTGTTGTTGTTGTTTCCAGGAATACCTTTTGTTAACATAGGAAATCAATGTTTTCCTTGAGGGTAAGAAGGAGGGGGAAGAGAGGAAGGGTAGCATTTGTTGTAAATCTGGGTATACCAAAATGTCAGCGGTATTGCTTCCAGTGTAGTGTGTGACTCTATGGGTACTGTTAACATGGGAATACTGCTGTACCTATGTCTGTTTACCATGGGTATACATCGAGTCATTTTAATAGAAGAACTTGTAAGCATTTTTTTAGAGTTTTTATATACATACTTTTTTGTGTGTGTGTACATATATGTATTAAATAATTTAAAATACCGTTCAAGGAAAAATTTGCATCTTCTTCAAAGGACCTATATGGGGTGACTTGGTCTTAGGAAATGAAAGGCTGCATTTAATTTCAGTGTTCAGTTTTGGAAGGTTCAGACTGCTCTGGCACATTTAAATCAAGTACTTACCTTCAAGCATATGTATAACCTCACTGACTCATAAAGTATGCTTACATATGCTTTGAATGTACGTTAGTCACCTGAGGCCTAGCTGCATTAAGGCTTCTTTAGGTATCTCTTGCTTCCAGTTGAGTATCTGGCTTTATCGGTTTTCATCAAAAGCACTTCAGGGAGCTCTTTCAGAGCTCTGGTAAAGTTCTTCCCTTCCCCAAGCTCACCCTAAACTTGCCAACGCATCATTATGAGTGTGTTGCTTCCCTTTGTGCTCGGCCAGGGCAGCTCTGGCGACTGTGTTCAAAATGCCACTGCCCGGAGGCTCTGTCTCTATGTCTGCAGCCGGGGCAGGGGGGAGCTGCTGTCCTGTCCTGTGGGACCAGCAAACAGCTGGTTAAAGTCCATGTAGCTCCTTGAATTCAAAGGAGTTGCTCTAACCTGTATTTGCTGAGAATCAGCCCTGCACATCTAGCAATGGTAAACTGGCTCTTCAAAGATGTCTGAGCAAGAAGGAAAGACAGTGTACACTTAATAGAAAGAAGGCTGAAATGTGAATAGCTCCAGGATTTTCTTTGAACTTGAGATTTATTCCAAGATAATGAGAATTTACTATAGCAATTACACAGTACCAGTCTGCTGGTAGAAGTTTGATTCCTTGTGATAGTTTTATTTCTTAACATTTAAAACAAGTGTGAATTTGAACACTTCCTGACATTCACTTTTGTCCCTTTGTTCTTACTGTTTAGAGAAACCACTGTGATTGAGGCAAGGTATACCACTACATTACATACTTTGCTGTTAGCACGCCCATGCCATACTCTTCTAGCAGTCCACATTTGGGCAACCACAGAAGCAAATTAACTGACACTGTCTCTTGGCATGCCATTCTGAGCTGAAATAGGAGCCAGTGTAAATGACTTTTAATGACTCAAGCCCCTGGCAAGAATGACTTGGAAGATAATACCTAGTTTGTAAAAACTGAAAGTTAACCTTTTTTTGTTTGTTTTGCAGGGAGTTCATGCAAATGTAGAATTTGAATAGATTGTATTTGACTATTTCAGTGCTCTTTATCGGTATGTTTGGCAAGATTCCTTCTGGCACTTGAGGAAGAGTAAGACTGTAATGTTTATTTTGGCAAGCATTGCTGTGGAAAGTGAGTTTTCTCAGTCTGAAATTTTCTTTCCAGATCCCCTATCCCTCCCTCCTGCATATCAGAGAGGGCCATTTTACTGGCCATTTAGCTGAATCCAGGTGTTCTGAATTGGGCTCAGCTCTACTAGTGAGATATATGTAGTAAACCTGGGAATTTTGGACATCTTCAGTTTATGCTGAATTAGAGTGATGCTCTTCAGATGCTGCTCTAGCATGCCAGTCAGCAGAACATAGGTTCTAGGCTCTCAGCAGTGATTCTGTTGCAGCATGAGGAAGGTATAGCACCCCTGGGTGCAGTCCCTGAAGTGGAGAGCATTGGGAGCCAAGCAAGTTGCTACTTTATCCTGAGCAGCCACTGGCAGTTGTGATATTGATAGAGTGGTGCTGGGATTCTTGCCTTTGGACCTCTGGAGTGGGGAAATGCCTTTGCTGGCTCTTAACTGGTTCTGGGAAACTAATAGGCGGGTTTGAGGAGAAGATGAAAAATATTTAGAGAAATTCCCCTTCTCCTCTTAAGAATGGCCATGGGGTTAAAGCACACTTCTAGCGTAGCAAGAGGCTGGTTTGGAACAGGCACTAGATCTTCAGTATCTGTAGGGTGGAGACATTCCCGCATCACTGGGCTGCTGGGATGAGTTTTTTCAGTCTCTTCCATTTGAGCTGTTTCTTTTTGTTTAAATAAACACTTACCAGATGGATTTATAGAACAGGACTCCTTCTCATTCTTTCAGAAGTTCTGATTTTAATGAATTGATGATTTCCTACTCTGAAATGAAAAATTGTTGGGAGACTTCCTGGCTTATCTTATTTCAATGCTTTAGTTGGGGTTTTTTTTTGTTGGTTTTTTTTGTTTGTTTGTTTGGGGTTTTTTGTAGTTCAGTATATCTTCTTAATGTGGAGTAGAGTTTCGGTGCCATTGGTGAGTGTTTCCTTCTTAGGTAAAAGGGTGGTATAAATTGTATGGGTCAAAAAGAGCAATGTGAAGCACTGCCACCTCAGTTTTGAACTAAATGTGCATTCGACCTCTCACATCCTTCCAGCAATGTACTTGATAGTTGTTCAGGTCAAATCAGATCATGTACCTCAGCAGGGACACAAAACGAAATGGTTAGGGAGTTCAAACACATGATGATATGTATACCAATTGAGGTGGGAAACTGTTGGCTTCAGATTACTGGCACTCTGCTTCAAATGGCAACAGTCATGCAGCTTTAGAGAGGGTCTGGCTTGAAAAGAAATATTTGGCTACTAATTGGTATGGTAAAGAGGATGGGAGGGATTTTCAGAGGTTGTGCCTAAGTCACTTGGCTGTTCGCTAGGAAATAGCTCTTATATCATGTAAATACCCTTTCATGGAAGGGCCTGGTACCGTGCAACAAGACTACCTTCCAGAAATTTGACATTTTTTTAATCTGAATTCCTAGGTTCTGTTTAAGAAATATACTGTTACCTGTGTTTTGGAGATGTTTTTCAGTGTTTAGAATGCTATTTATTATTTTATTTTCAAATTTATTTTACTTAAAGTATAATTATTTCATAAAGCATTTTATTATATTTGTAGTTTCCACCCACTGAACTACTGAACTGGCTAGAATGTGTTCTTAGAACACTCCAAGTTAACTAAACTTCTGGTGTCCAGTATTTAGCAAAGACTTGATTAGCTTTTCTATAGTAGGATATTTCATGACTTCATAAAGTTTGAACACCTCTTCATCCTTACTATCGCTTCTGTACAAAGATGGAGAGTGGGAGATTGATCTGCCTTGTAGCTTTTTCTCTGTTTTTGTCGAAAGTATGACATAGTCTTTTGGGTTTAATTCATGATATCATTAGAACTACCATGATGGAATTTAAATGCAATTTAATACAAGTTTATCAAACAACAGAGAAGGGAAAGTGAACAGTAATGAGAACTTTGCAGGTCTCTAGACTTGTAATCGCTTGCCCACCATGCAAAGAGATTGGGAATCGCTCATCCTAAACTCATTGCCACCCTAGAGGAGTTGACTGCCATCCTCTGGACTCAGTAAATGGATCATAATAGGCTGCACAAAATTAGTCTGTTTGGATATATGTATTGTGTGTATTTTTAATGCATAGGTGCAGAATGTGAGGTAGTGAATCAAAGATGTTTTTATGGATGGAAGCCAAGTAGCCATCAAAGGAAAGAGTAGTGTTCATATCGCATGGAAGCAAATAATTGTTTACTAACTGTGTTAAGTACAGAAGGTGACTGCTGGTGTAAGAATGTATGTGTATTGCTATGGAATATATGTATGTATCATTAGAAGAAAAACAACTTTATTCCAATAAGAGGGTTGCTGGACAGGGGAAGTTAATGTGTTTTCTGGTGAAACTTAATGATGCTGTGATGATTCTTTGGCAGACAGTAAAACATGGGTGCATATATATACCCTATCTACCTTGGCTCACGGGTTGTCACAGAACAACTTAGTGGAAATAGCATTTCTGGGTATGTGTGATGTGCCTGCCTCCTATATATACAGATAGATACAGATACATGTCTCGGCAGTTACAGAATATCTACTCTGTACTGGTACCTGTTTGTTACAACGTGGATACATTGCTCTACACAGGACTCACATGTGTCCCCTTCTGTGACCCAATTCTTCATTCCAATAATTTGCTGTAATTAATGCAGAGCTGGCCTTTTGTCAATGTTGTGATTCAGGTTTCTCATAGGGCAGAGTTCTTGGTGTTTTGTTACACATATGGTAGGAGCAGGGACCACATTTTCCAATGGGAAAATGCGAGGAGGTGGCAGAGATGGCTTTAGAATTCAGCCTGAAGCATTAGTAAAAAGAAGAGTAATTTCTAATGTTTGGTATTCTTGAGCACATTAGGCTAACCTTCCTGAACAAATTGCTCAGAAGTGCAAGAAAAGATCAGCAAAATGTTACCACTCGCTAACTTTTTTTATCATTATTGCAAATGCGGGCATATATATTGCAGCTGTCTGGGTTTGGCTGTTCTCCTGAATTTTCTGCCCTTGTGAGCCAGAGGCTATGAGAATCCCCTTGATTTATTTCACTGCAGTGTAATGCCACTTCCACCTGTATTTAAGCTTGAACAGTATTTGCTGTGTAAAGGCTGATTCTGAAGGTACCAAAATCTATACTTTCTTAGGGTTTTTTTTTTTTTTTTTTTTAAAATTTGTCTCCATTGCTGAGATGCAGGATGGTGTTAATGACCTAAATATAAGCAACTGTTTTGGTTCCTTCTCAGCCCAAGGTATATTCTACAAAGTTATCAGATTCTTGTACATCTCTGGGTTGGTAACTCTGGTGGTAACTGTCACATGGTGTCAGTCACTTGGCACAAATGAACATCAGCTGGTACAGTAACACTGATCTTTTGGGGATGTCACACTGAAACTTGTGTTAAAGAGCTTAGCTTGTATAGGACAGACCCAGCGTGCAAAGATTGTACAGCAAGAGGGTTTGCAAGCAGCCTTTGCTGTAGTAACAAGGGTGTGCTGTTGTCTGTAGGCCAATGACAGGAAACACAGACAGAATCTTTTCTGATATCTGTATCAAGATACAGTCATATCATTGAATACTTGTAAGCTGTTTGGATAAAATATTAATGGAGTTTGGGGAAGATGCCAGTCAAGTAGCTTTCTTCTGACCCTCTCTCAAACTGCTCTTGGTAAGGGCTGGAACATCCCTCTGCAGGACTCCGTTATAGGGGGGGGCTGCAGCACCAGGTGCATGGAGGACCTGAGGATCCATCACACACCACATCATGCTCTTTCCAGCATGAGAGCACAGGTGCTTGTGGAGCCCACATACGTAGTGGCCTGGCTTTGCTCATGCACTGGGAGAGGAAAGTGAGCTAGCTGACAGGAAAGGGTAAGCAAAGGCTCTGCCTGGGTTATATTAATAGCACCATCCCTGCTTAGGAAGAAGAGAGCAGAGCAAGACCAAAGAGCAATGTGGTATATCAGAACGAGGTACAGGACTTAGTGGTGCCTAACCATTTTGCTGTGATACTGGTTGGACAGCACAGTGTTACTGTGATACCTGCTTAAAACTATTCCAGCCCTTGGCAGAAATCTGAGAAGGATAGGAGACAGGCTTCCAAGGACACTGACCGAGGTGCTAAAGACTGTCCTTCCTCTCATATCCCACTCTCACCTCTGTCCCTTTTCTCTTTATAGAAGATAGGTCCATGGTCTTCTCAGGTATGGATTTTATAGTGTTGAATAACATAACTGAATTCCTGATGCGCCGTTGCATATTTTCCAAACTTTTATGCCTTAGTGCCTGTTTTCAAGCAAGCAGTTTGCAAGGCTGTAGTATCTCTGAGACATCTGCTTCTTTCTCAGATTGTAGTGTCAATCATTTCAGAGATCCTCATGGAGGAGGTGATAAACAATGGAGGAGCTTAAGCCTCTTTTATGTAGGAATCCAGACCTACATGTGGAATCAGTGAGATGTTTTATTTCCTGCATCCCGTTTCCAGCTCTGCAGCCAGTAGGTTTCAGGCAGTGTGGTGACCATCAGGGAGTCAGACTGCATTAGCTGAGCACAAGGGAGAATGCAGAGGCAACTGCTTCATTCTGTGGTTGAGACAAGCATGACCAGGGGATGGTAGTGGGACTGGGCTCTGGAAATGGGGAATATTCTGGAATGTGTATGCACTCACGTACATATGTTTATGCCTGCATTTAAAGAAAAGGATACTAAAGGCCTCAGATATCATCAAATTTACCTGGAGGCACTTAACCAGCCTGAAGTGGCTAATCTCAAACTTCTGAAACCAGGAAATACAGAATGGTGTGTATCATTTCTGGATACAATCTTTAGAAAGGCATAAAACAGTATGGGAAAAATAGCAGTTCTGTATTAATTACACTTTACGTTGTTTTTACTAAGCGTGTTCATTTATAATGACACAGAAGGCTAAAATGACAGCTAGGAGAACATTTGTTAATATGTCCTAGATGCTCTTGACACTGGTTATGTTTATGCATTTATTTTTTAATTATTATATTTATCTTTAGACAATAGACTACAGCAAATAGAAAATCATACCTGTTGCTAATCTCAAGATAGTGAAGACAAGTGTCTAAATCTCATGCTGTCTCTAATAGTTCTGCAACCACAGTGGCAGGGCTTTGTGCACAACTAAGGACACTAATTTTTGTAACTAACAATCGTATGTGCGCTAATGTTTGACCTTTGACCTAATAAGGTAATTTTTTTCTTCTGCTATTTAAATAAAATCTGAGTGGAGACCAGAAGAATTCCTTTCTGAAAGACTTGAATTTTGGAATCACAGTCTTGCAGTTTTGTCAGTCTTTCTGATACAAAAATGTTAACTTAAAACCACATCAGAAAAGGTGTGTTCATCCCCGCCTTCATCTGCAATTCTCTGGTAGCATCTCTTCATTATAAAAAGTCAAATGTGGAATGGAGGCCATGTGTCTCTGATTCTGCTGATTTTGTCTTTACCTAGGGCATATGGAAGTCTGCAGGCAAGACAGTGTAATATAATACACATGGATAGATAGGAATCCCACTTAAAAAATGAGATGTAATTCTGTAGAGGAAGTGGAAGCACAGAAGATGAAAGCATAGTGCAGGCTGCTACAATCTCATTGGATAGCTAGCATTTACATCTTATTTTTTGAAGTTGGCTCTAAAATTGTGATTGCTTTGTTCTGCCTGTACCTTGCGTGTTATCTTTTTGGAGCTGGGGGATTTTGAACTAGTTAGAAATGAGTAAATGATCCTTAATTAAAAACAAAAAAATCCACATTCTAGCATTGATCTGCTTTATGAACAGGTTTGAGTGACAAAATTGTCTGTTAACAGAGGAAGCTCACTCAGTGACTGTGTGTAGTCTTGCATTTATTAGGGCTGATAAGTTTATCAGTGGTAGGGCCATGTATCTGTTTATCTCCTGCCTTGTATGGCTGTACTGTCACCCAAAGTGCCTGTATGTGAAACTTTGAAAAGGTTAGTCGTGGGACATTTGAAAGAAATTAGCACAATGAAAGGAAGGACTGGATTAGCACAAGGTACAGCAGATGACTGCAGAAGCAGATAGGAACTAGAAAAGCAATGGCAAGGGTCAAGTCAGAGCTGGGAATCCCGTTGTGCTGGGGCGGCGGGAAGCATTATAAAAGGAAACAGTTGCAGTGGGCTGATGAGGAAATATGTCATTTTTGGGGTGTAGGAGACTATTCATCCATAAACCTAGAGATGGGAAACCCTTCCAACACTGAATTATTCTATGCTGTTTCGTGGGGAATTTTCTGTTCCCCACTGCCAAAGACAAGTTTTATCTTCAGATGTCAGAAGTGGTGGAACAGGTGTCACACACAATCTCCTCCACTCTGATAGAGCTTACTGCTGGGGTATTTTCACAAATCGTATCTTTCTGGCAACATTTTCATAAACTCCTTTCCCTCTCTGTGTATTTACTAGGAGATTATTTTTTGGTTTTTTGGAGCGGAGCATGTTTCTTCTTTTTCTGATACTGTTTCTAAGTCTGAAATGTAAATGTGCCAGGTGGTAATTGCCAGGTTTTGCAGTAGGGGCAGGGCACAGACTTGGTCTTGTGATTCTCTGATGCTTGAGATGCAGGCAATCCCACCCATGCAAAGTGTTGTAGAAAATGGAGCAGTTGTCAGCTTTACCCCAAGGCCTGTCTAGCTGGAAGGTGTCTGTGAGCCAAACACCTCCAAAGGTGGCACTAGTGGAAAGGTGGCAGGTGTTCTTTGGGAGGTTGAGCATAGAGCAGAGTGGGATTTCAGAGCTGCTTGAAGACAAAAAGGAAACTTCTGTAAAGGCTGGGCGAGCAGCCACATACTTAAGGCTGTGACAGGTGAGCCCTGGCATATTTTGCTGCAGTGGTTAAAGACTGTTCCTAACTGTCTGCCCCACTGGACATTGCTGCTTGCAGTAAGGTCAGGAGGACAGAGCATGTGCCAGCACCTTAGCTGCCTCGATTCAGTTTCATGTTAGCTTAAACCTGTGTAGAGTGATATGAATTTTGCTTAATTTGGTAGGGGAGAGAAGTAAGGCTCTGCCAAACTTAATCCAATCTTCTCTGCAGCATTCCCTTGAAGTGCCTCCACTATATTTTCTCTTTTTGTTGTATTGAAATGCTTCATTTTACAAGGCTAATAAAATGTCTCATTTGGACGTGTGTAATAGGTATAGAAATAGCACCCTTCCATCAGTATTTGAGATCAGGATGTAACAAGCAACAGAGAGTAATCTCCTATTCCAGGTAAGGCATTTGGAAATTGGTGTCAGAAATTAATGACCTGTTTATATAAGGGATCCTGTGGTATTTTTTTTCTTTAACTCCTTTTTCATGGAAGTCCTGTTGGTATGACATGCAGTGACATTTCAGGAGGACAAACACAGGCAAGAGATGTGGAGAAAGACAAAGCGTTTAAGCTGACATTCAAGCTGAGAACCTCTCATATACCGTATGTTTTGTGCATTAAGAATTTACTGCTTCTGTTAACTTAATCTTAGCCACTGCCGAAAATCTTCTGTAAAAGATCTTTCTCCAAACGTGTTTCTTTGTGTACATGCTATTAGCGATATGCAAAGCACTGTTCTCCCCGGGCTTTAGGGCTCAGTTGAGGGCCGTATTCTGATGTTCCACAGCTCAGGCAGAAAGAAGCTTCTCTGAAGAGTTCAGAATGAGAATGTAGCAGCTCAAATTTAGATCCAAGCCTGGAGCTAAAGCTTCTAAACTTCTAAATAGTGGGACTGTTTTGTTCATAAAATTGTTCATGTGCTATAATCTTTTGTCACAGGATTAGAAATGCAGTAATTATTCACTACAGAGATTAAAATATCATCAGAGGAAAAATACCAGTTAATTCAATAAATCAGTTTGTGCTACAATTAGAAAATTAAATTGATTAGCTATTAAGTATAGCCATAAAGGATATTTTTAAAAATTAGTGCTACAATGGCATATTCCTTTTAATGTATCATTTGTATTTTATGTAACAAGCAGTGCTGGACTGAGTTATATAAATGAGCAAGTGTTTTATGCAGGTTATTTCAATTATCTATCCTTGGAGAAGGTGAATGAAAAATAGCTCCAACTCAGTTTTAGCATCTTCATTTTGACAGCTGTAATATGCATATTAATGAAGACTCTGAAGTGTAGAGGAATGAGTCCATTTGTAAAAGCTGGTGTTCTCTTAGTTCTTGATCTTAAAAGGGAAAAAAAAAAAAAAAAAGAGGAAGAAAGAGAGAAACCGAGGAACCGAGGGTATGTTTTGTGTGGCTTGCCAGCTCGTCTTGAAACAGCTTGCAGCTGCAAGCTAGCTGAATCAGCACCATGTTCATCAGTGGAAGACTATAATCATAGTAATACCTGGAGCGCACAGCAAAGAGACAAGTCAAATCTGGCACAATGTTGTATGAAGTTTTTATGTCTGGTTTTAAACTGATTCAGAGCATGCTACAAAGAGTAGATTTGGCTAAGTGCTGTAGTAGGGTATAATCAGCAAATTGAATTTAAATTCGAAGAATTATTTAGCTAGTATCTTTGAAGCAACATAAATTGAGAGGCGTGGGGCTTTTACAAAGTATGATTATTGGGATTAATTTGCTTCATACAAGATGCAGTTTTAAAATGTACAGTTTTGGTACAAAATTAGTAAAATATATGCTGAAAAAGCAGAACCTGAAGATTTCAGGTGACAAAGATCTTTTCCCATTATTTATTGGTTTTTGTAGGTTAATGGACTTTTAAGGCCAGAAGGGTTTGTTAGCTATAATCCTTGTTGTACTCGTTTCTGTGCTGTGTGTTGGTTCCTCAAGAACAGTTTTTTTCCTGTTTTTTTGTTAATGTTGTTATAAGGTGTTGGATCAGGTTAAGTGTATTTAAATTGGTATGCAAGGGAGCAGGCTTCTATCAGTTGTCTGTAACATTAAGAAAGTTGCTGGATAGTAGATATAAGAGCAAACTAGTCAAATTCCTTAACTATTCCTTAACATACGATTATCTATTAAACAGAGAATAGTATCAGCCCAGCATGGTTTTGATGTCACTAGGTAGAAGGCATGCTTTTCTGAAAAGCAGTAAGGGAGGTGAAGACTTACAGAGTAATTTTAGAGCTAAGTTTTCCAGTCTGCCTGGGAAATTTGATGACCTATATCTCATGTTCTGTGCCCATTTGGCATGAGAAATAGCTGACAGCAAAAGACAAGAAGTACATAAAAAAATGTTACATAGGGACTACAGACTACAATCACTTCTCACCACTTTGCTTTAGTTGTTGGAACACACTAAATGCTGGAAATGCAGTTGCCCCAAGCTCATATGCTGTGTGATCTTCCTGCCTGCTCTGTCCAGACATTTTATAACTCTGCTTTTAGCTAATGGGTGGGTTTGACAAAGAAACTAATTTGATTTAAGGAGGGGCAGGGAGGGGATCCTTCTGATCTGAGATACCAGCAGACAGTAAGGCATTCAGAGTGTCAGAGTGGCCCAGTTGCCAGGAAGAAGTCTTATCGGACATAGTGAGACTCCAGCTCGGTGTCTTGGCAAAGTGCTTGAGCCACTGACTAAAGACAGATGTAAGGTACGTAAGTTTTAATGGTATCTGTTCATGGTATAGTAAAATAGTGATTGCAGGAGGAACCTTACTCATTTCAAGCTTTTTTTTTTTTTTAATAACGGGCAATGGAAAGTGTT